>JASANZ010002216.1:0-76866 GCA_030849805.1 Sergeia podlipaevii
TTTGGGGAGAAAAGGTGGTCTCAGCCATTACAGATTTGCTTCAAAGGGGGCAGGCACACAGAGGAACTAAATAGCAGTAAAGAAGAATAAAAGAAAAAAAAAAAGAAAAAGCAATCAAATAAGTTTTGTGTATGTGTTTTTAAAAAATGGTGCATGAAAGCAACATTGATAAAAGGGTACTACATGAAACAAGATTTCTATTCGTAGTATTGCTTCTTCAAATGTGGGCCTCCTTTCTTTTCTTTGGTTGTTTTTTCAGCTCTCCATTATGAGCGCTACATGGGACTTTCCGAGTCAAACAGCAGCAACCTCCCCTCCTCCCCTCTGTGCCTCCAGCAGCAAGTGAAAGTATTTGTTGTCTTGCTTGTTACTGCAGAGATCCTGCCAGGTACCGTGCTCCACTATCTGGCCATCCACAAGTACCAGAATGTTATCGGCGTCCATTACCGAAGAAAGCCGATGAGCGGCAACAAGGCATGTTGGCGGCGTTGTCTGTGATGCATTTATTCGGTCTAAGGAGATGCTGTCCGCAACGACTTCCGTTTGCACGCTTGCTTTATGAGAAGATGTAGACCACAAAGCGGACATAACAGCCTTCTCTGTGATAGAGTCTAGAGCACTAGTTGTTTCGTCGAGAATTCGCAGACCAAGTGTGGTCTGAGGTTTCAGCAAGCTGCGTGCAACATTCAGTCTCTCTAGTTCTCCACCGCTAAACGTGCCCGTGCGCAGCAACGCTGAGATCCCGGATCCCCGTTGCCTCACACATTCTGACGCCTGTGCAGTGCATAACGCCGCCTCCACAGCCGCAGGTGAAGCACCTGGTACGTGACCGAGCGCAATGTTAGCACCAACGCTCATCTCTTCAAGAAAACGAAGGTCGTCTGGTGCCTGCCAGCAGTTCCCAATGCGGCGTCGGAGGTCCCTTGGCGGGTACTCCTCAACAGGAATCCCATTGATTAGAATCGTCCCCTTGTTAGGTGTGTAGAGACGTGTCACCAGTCGAAGCAGCGTTGTCTTGCCTGCGCCACTGAACCCAATGATCCCCAGCTTCTGCCCTGCGTGAATGGCAAATGAAACATCTCGCAAGATGTAACCCGCGTCCTCGCCGTCCTGTGCCCCTCCATGATGTCGTCGTCGATGACTGTTGCGGCGAGAGGGATATCGGAACCAAACATTGCGCATCTCCACGGACCACGCGCCTGGTGCAAGGGGCACGCACTGCTGCCAACGACGGCTGTCAATACTCATGGGTCGAGTCGGTGATGCAATCAGCCTGTCTTGTAGAAAGGCAAGGCTCTCTGTGTACCCTGGATAGGTCGATATAGTGCGCTGCAGCTGCCTCACCTGCATACAAAAATAAGACTCAGGCATGCCAGCGGCACCACTCCTGATTAAGGAAGATGGAGCTGTACCGCTTTCGAAAGAACACTGCTGCTGCTGATTACCGTAACTAGACAGGGACATCATTTCAAATTTGTCTGGCTCAATTTCAAACAGAAGATTCGTCAGGTCACTGGCAAAAGCAGGTATGTGGTACGTAGCAGTTCCATCCAGCTCTTCGCCTGCAATGCTGAGCGCAACAAGAAGAGGTAGCGCAGTGGCAACCTCAAAGAATATCGTGGTGACGTGGTGAGCCAGAAGCTTAAGCGCTTTTGACACAAGGGAGTAAAACATTAGGACTCGAGGAGAAGTTGAAGTGCTGGCTTTGCTTGAAGGTGTTATCTCTTTCACACTCAAACAAAAGTTCCTCTCTCTCTTCTCCTCAGCCCCACCGCCATGCTTATTTTCTGTCCACTCTCCTGTCCTCTGGTGTATCCCTCGCGTGATACCAAGGGCAACCTCTTCAAGGCCGCTCTGGCGGATGAGCTGCACCTGCACATCCCACTGTAGTCCGTGCGATTCTGATAATCGCATCGGAGAGCCAAACAGCTCCGGCACAGTACCGGACATGTAACCAGCGCCGGTGCCACCTCTCGCACACGCCTCTTGAGTAGATGAAAGAGAATAGCGAGACACATAAAGACTCAGCAGCTGCGATGGTTCACTCGCCGCCTCCGCCAGCTCAGTCAGGTCCTCTGCTTTATTGACAATGAAGCGCTTCTGGCCATCTGTGTACAGCGGCGCATGATGCATGGAAGAGGCTGATGACAGCACCTGGCAAGCTGCAGCGCTCTCATTTAGCCAGAGCAAGGGAGCGAGAGGCCAGCGAACCTGAAGAGCCACAAGAGCTAATGTATGTGGCACCATTACTTGAGAAGAAACTGTCTCTGACGCACCACCAGTAGTGGGACCCCTAACGTCTCTCTGATCGGCGTCCATTGAAACGGCGGCGCAAGAGTCATTCGATAACGCAGCAAGAAGTAGGACACAGGTGCCGTAGTGATAAGACGTCAGCGGTGTGCCGCTGTGCTTCGGTAGCGCTGAAGAAGAGAAAAAATATGAAGGAACCAAAGCGTCACTAAAATCCAAGCACACACTCTCCTTTGAATTGACAACTCGGTTGGACTCTTCGGCTCTGAGCTGACGAGTCGCTTCACGTAGAACCAAGTCTGGTTGCTCCTGCTCATCCTTAGTGCTCACAGCAGCAGCAGCTGCATAGCGCCGCGCAGCCAGCATTTCGTTCCATCGCGCAAACGCATAATTAACAATCCACTGTGATGCCACCACCGCAATGCCAGTGTAGGGGCGACGTGCCACGAGAGCACCTAATCCAAAAAGCCAACTAATGCGGCATAAAGTGGAGCTCAGGTCAGTGAAGGAAAAGGTTGACGCAGTGTCAAGCGCCATCATTGCCGCATCCGGAAGGCTCCACTGCGCATCTGAAACGTAGTCGTGTCTTGCAAGCGCAATGTAAGACTTCATCGTGAGTTGATAGCGCTGATACTTGAGGACCGATTGGGTCGCGGCCTCAGTGAGTGCGTCGAAGGCTCGGTGAACAGCATCCACAAAGGTGCTGCGAGCAACGAGAAGCAGCGAGATGCGAGGTGGCACTGTCAAACTGGGGAGAGAGGGAATCAGGGACGGTGATGCTTGCGGGGACGATGACGTCTTCATCCCATCAGCGGCATTATTGATAAAAGCCTCCTCAGTTAGCGTACAACTTGCAGATGGCGCTTCACTACCTTCTGGCATCAGTGCATTCGGCAGGAAATCACCAACAAATGCGACAGTCCCATCCGACTGACACTGTCGCCTGTAACTCCACTGTGCCTCCGCAAGGTCAGTAAGGTACGTAGCTTCGCTCATCTCTATGTAGCGGTCTGGCAAAAATGGAGCAAGAAGCTCCTTCTGGGAACTCACCAGCGCAACAGCAACAGAGAAAAGGTGCATTGGCGTCCGACACGCCGCGAACGTAGAGCGTAGAAACACAAGAGCCGCGTAGGTGTCTGACTCATGCCGTCGCATGTGTCTTTCCAAGCGGTGGAGTAGCGTTGCATTAAATATCTTCGCCCGATAGCAAGGAGATCTGCGCGCCTGGAGTTGATAGTTGTACTTCCCGTTCATAAGCCGTGCGGTGGCAACAAGCTCAGCGACTCTTCGACGATTTGCCATAAAGTTTGTGTTGCCGTCCTCGCCTTCCTCGCAGCCGCGTTGTTCATCATGTGTGTCTTCGTATTGCTGTAAAGCCACGTAAAGTTGTTCTTCCACGACTGCGCAGAGACAGTTCCACACATCCACAGCAAAGGCGTGCACCACCGCCATAGTAGGTGCGGTCGAAAGAGAGGAGGAGAATGAAAAGAAACTGCCTTCACTGCAGATGATGTGGCTATCATGTACGTACTGGCGAGACGCTAGCAATAACGTGCAGTAGGCGTCAAACAAGCGATGCAACGGCCAGCCTCCCTCCTCAAGTGCGCGAACGTGCACGGGGCACGTTGGTGTATCCCCTGTACATGCGCTGAGAGCAACGAAGACAACATGGCGTGATGAGAAGTTGCTACTGCTGTCGTCACTGCTGCCGCTGTCTCCATCACAATTGTCTCCGCATGTACAAGGCACCGTAGTGCATTGTGTACAAGAAGAAGATAAATCAGGAAGACGAGTTGAAGTTGAAACGATTTCTCGCAACAGTTTAGCAACCTCTTGGCAGGTGGTTGATGTGGTGGCACGCACTGCTTGGAGAGTGCGCAGTCGCGTGTAAAATGCCGACGCGACTCCAACTGTAGTAGTTAGCGCTAGAGAGGCCGCAACGATGGGATGCACTACATGAGCGTAGGAAGACATATGTTTAAAAAAAAAAAAATCGCCCCACACCTTCTTTTTATTTATGAGTTGTTACTGTTTCAACAATCCGTTCTTAATCGCCATAAACAAAACTGCAAAGAAGAATCTTTTTTTTAAAAAAGCAAGCCAGTAAAATCAAATTGAATACAGAAAAGGCAAATTGAACGTTCTTTTCTTAAATAGAAGCAATAACAGCGTGACCACACTTGCCCCTGTACGTGTGCGTAATGCACGCAGTCAAGGAATCTCAGCAATTAAGCCTCAAAGGGCCTTAGCCGTGCTTGAGTTGAGAATTTGGCAAGCTCAAAAGCACGTGCAAATGAAAAGAAAAAAATCGTTGCGCATTGCAACGTGTACTTCTCTTTATTTTTTTTTTGTTACCACTGTTGTAGTTGTCGCTTTTGCTCAAAACATGTTTTATATTCAAAAAAAAAAGAAAACGTAACAATAATAATAATAATAATAGTCTACTTTGAAAAAAAAAAAATCATTCAAGATTATATTGTTCCAACGTATACATTAATAATGACTAAGAAAACAAAAGGAAAGAGAGAAAAACAGGAAAAAGGAATATATTTTTCCTATAGATACGTGTTGCTCTCGCGCATTTATTGATGTTTTGTAAGTGTAATAATAGTCATGGGGGGAAAAAAAAAAGAAGGATAGAGTGCAGTATAGTGATATCGCGCACTCAACTAAAAAAATATACATATCAGTGCCTGAAGATAGGTTCAGTGATGCCAACCTCGGAGTCGCGCCCGTTCGCATCAGGACTGCTACTCTTCCCGTCACTGTATGGTGATGTTGCTTCTTTCACTGCCTGCCTACGTGCACAGCGGCGGATCACGCGTTGGGGAAGTTCAAAGATGTCCATCACAAGCACCACCATCCACACAACAACTGTTGCGAGGAGAAATGGGATGAGAGGCCACAACATGTGAGCGTGTGCGTTGTAGAAAAAATCATAATTCCCACCCAAGACAAACTGCAGAAACTGATTAAGCTGGAGAAGACCAGCAACAATGGCAAGCAGCAGCGCATCGGCAGCAGTCCACGAGGCCAACAAGCGCAGCCTGGGAAAAAAGAGAAGATAGAGCACAGGGGCCACGACACACGTCGCAAGCGTCACCACCACGCAGCCTACACCCGCCTTGAGTGATAACTCATACAGATTGTACTTGGCGTGCTGCTCGGTGGCGACGGAGGCGAGCCCACCAGCGTCGTAGCGCAGCGAAGCACAGATCCATGAAGGTAGAGTGAGACCAAGCACAAGAGCTGCTAGGGGTATCGAAAGCAGCCACCGCACGCTCTTCATCCAGGCAAATACACCGCCAGCACAGAACGGGACTGAACTATCGCCTCTGTCTTCCTGTGATTCCATTTCAGTGGCATAGTAAGTGGACTCAGTGGCTGTTGAAGAAGTAAAGCCAAGTGTACCACCGCAGCGGCGGCACCTGTCTGGCGACTGCTTGCCGTCTTCACTCTTGCACGCTACCTGCGCACACGCAGCAGTAGCAGCAGCAACGGCGTCCATCTCTTCACAACAGGCCTCCTCCTCTTTACCCTGCTGCCGCTGCTGATCCACTCTATGCAACTCGTCACGTTCAACTATATCACACACGCACCCCTGCCGCTGCTTGCTCACGACTGAGGCACTACACATGCGGGTAGTTGTTTCCCACCTCCAGTAGTGGCACGCGTAGTTGCCCAACGCGATAGAGCTCACAGTGGCTGCCAGAAAGATGTAGTAGGGCGGAAGCAACGAAACATCAGCAACCCCGGCAATCTCGAGCCCGGCGGTCATGACAAGCATAACAAAAGTGTCGAGTAGAGAAATCTTCCCAATGTAATCAATTAGGTGCAACGCCTTGGAGTTTGGTGAGTGCAAGATAACCGTAAAGAGAAGTATACAGAAAAGTTTCACGTAGGGGTATATACCACTGAAGGCAAAGACAAACACCGCAAGAGGACGCAGACCGGAGTCCCATAAGTCACTGACAGTCTCGATCAAAGAAAACGAATATGCCTCAATGACGCGACCGACCGTAACCGTTGCCACGGTCGTCGTGTCCGCCCATATATAGCACAAGAGAGTCGCAAAAGTGAATCCACACAAGGATGCGTCCTCCATCACTATGCGGAGAGTATGAATAGGAATCCCTGTGGAGGCACTGCATACAGGAAGAAGACGGTGACGACGCACATTCCTGCCGATGAAGAAGGCGGTAAGAAGAAAGAAAAAAGCTGGAAAGACCACGACAACGGCGATGTGTGGCACCAGGCGCACGTGCGAGCGTTTCATCGGAAGCACAGCGATCTGGTCGTCTGACTCGCTGCTGAAGAAGCGAAGCAGTCGATTGATCAAACCATTGCAAACGTTTTCAATGAGTGGACTCGCAAGATGCGCAAAGACAGTATCAAGTTCCTCCAGACCGGAGACACGCACATTGGCAAGCTGCAGCCCTCCTTGCGTGGCGACGGTGCAGTAATATCCATCGTCACTGCACCGCAAACCCCGCGTAACGAGGTGAAATGAAATTGATGCACCAGCAGGCACATGCGTAGCCACCCTAGCCGTCGTATTGCGTGCAACAATACTAGCAAGAATGCGAAGCCATGATCCTTCGTCGGCCGCACCATCATCACCACTCTCGTCGCTCTCGTTATCTTCACCAGATGGCGCTCCAGGGCTGACATCAAGACCTAATGTGTCCACTATGGCCTGCACAATCGCATTGAAAGTGTTCTCAATGGTGTCAAAATGAAAAAAACTTTGAGCGGCTCTCAGCGCACTGAGGCCGTACTTGCGTAAGACAGACCATACAGCACTGTCTTTCATGGAAGGTGGCCGCGTCGTACCTGTCTCATCATCGTCGTCTTCCTCCTCACCGTTTTCTGGCGCGTGGATTGAGAAGGAGATGTCAGTGCCATGCAAGGCTCGCAGTTGCAGTTGCATCGCTGTTGGTGCGACAAAGACAGCTGAAGGCTTGCCGCCCAGCAGACTGTTCACTTCCATCGCAATATTCTCAACCGCCTGAAAAAGACGTGAGTGCGACATCGGAGAGTCAGAAATCTCGAGAGGTGGGTGTGGCGTGTCCACTGGCGGCTCGAGGAGTGTGTTGGACAGCACCGAAGTAAGCTGTGGGCACAGGTCAAAAATCTGAGTGGGAAGTGAGATGCCGGTAAGCTCCTGCGAGATGGTGACCTGCACTCTCAGATCACAATGAACACCTTCCGCTTCACATCCTGGAGAAGATAAAGAGGATGACGTAGTCAAGAGGCTAGCGTTAGAACATGCACAATCGCCACATGCGCGCTCGAGAGTCTCTTTGCTCGCATTGAAACCGCCGAGTACGTGGATAACTGCCTTGTAAGTAAAGAAGCCAAACTTACTAGACACGCTTGCCTTGGCAGCTCCAACGATGGTTAGAGGCTTCTGAAAGGCCATGTGGAAGCGCTCTGGAGTCAGCTCCAGCTCCACTGCAGGTAGCGATACTTCCCGAGGTTGGATTTCCTTTACGTACATCCCGATGGCATCAATCTTCGTTGCCTTGTTGACAAATGACATCTTCGGGAATTCAATGTGCACCAACATCGCGAGTGCCAGCACAAAATAAAAAGTGCCGCCACTCATCGTTTTTTTATATTTTTATATATATTATACTTTTTTTAAAGTTCCAAACGATTAAAAAGGAATATAAAAGTAGTTAATAATAACGTTGTTGATGTGTGTTACTATATGTGTTTTCCTGCCCTTAGAATAAATGCAAAACCAAAAATAGAAGTTAAGTACAGTATTGAATTGCCCCCCAATAAAATGTTGCTTTGAAAAGAGAGAAATATGTGTGTGGGTGGGTGTGTGTCAATAGCGATACCTTTCCTTTCAGTTCAGCGGTAATGTGTATTAGTGTCCGTGTTGAATTGAAAGTGGCACACAACGTAAAAAAAAACTTAGCATTGGATGGTTTTTAAAAAAGGTATTAAAAATTCAAAAGTAAATGCGAAATAAAGAAAGAAAGAAAAAAGAGGGAGAGAGAGAGAGGGGTAAGGTATATATATTTATTATAGAGCAAAGCAGTGGAATATACACGTGCAAATGGACAAGCATGAGAAAGGAAGAAAGTGCACAAGGAAACATATCATGAGCGTAAGCTGCGTGCTTGACTTGAACTGCACACGTCACTCCCTCATAAACCCACTTTGTCATGCACACACACACAACAACCAAAAATAATAAGGAGAAAGAGGAAGAAAACTATCTCCCCTCCATTTACTTGTGTTGTTGCTTTCATCATCAATTTTATAATGTAATTTTCTATTTATTGTTCTTTTTTGCTTGATTTATGTAAGTGTATAAGTTAAAAGATATGATAATAATGATGATGATGATATCATTTATTCTCAAAAATGAAAAAGAAAAAAAAGCATATAATAAATAAATAAAATAAAAAATTTTCCATACTTTTATTCGCGGGCACAAAACACACACACACACACACGCGATGAAAAGAGACACATTCACGCACATACACCTATCCGGTCATGTATGCACGACCAGATCAAAGTTATTTTTGGTTCAATTTTTTTTTCCCCTGCGTGCATGTGTGTACTGAAAGCTTTTGGCGCGTTGGCTACTTTACTTCCTCTTCTTTGGTTTCTCATTTATCCTTTCTTTCTTTCTACTATTTTCTGTTGTGCGTGTGTGTGTGTGTTTCCTTTCCTAGTGCTACGTGATGATGATTCTGCTCTCCTACGCAAAAATAAATAAATAAATGCGTGCAACACATTTCTCTTTCATTCATTCATTCTTTCTTCCCCCCCCCCCCNCCCCCCCCCTCCCTCCCTTATTTTTGTTCACCATCGGAAAGTTACTTCCTGCTTTACAACCCTGCGGAGTGTCTCACTCATGAACCCTTCCATATCTTCTCACCGCGGCCAGGTTCCAAGGAGACACACATACACACATACAGGAGCAAGAGCACAACACTCCGCTATTGGAAGGTGCAGAAGGACAAAGAGCTATAATACAGAAGCTAAAAAAAAAAAAGACAACTTTAAATAATAATAATAATATCCTCTCACAAGCTTACCGCCTCCAAGAAACAACATTCAACAGAAATGCAATAAAACGGGCAGTCAATTGGAGTAGAGGATACTCAAAAATAAAGAAAAGCAAAATATATATATATATATAATACAATCATGTATTCTCAACCTGTGGGAATACAAAAAAAAAAAGAGGAAGAAACACAAAATTCAGTTCAAAGAGAAACACAAGCTTTTGAATACCAACAAAAGCAGCGAAGCCTCCAGAAGAAGTAAATATATATATATTTATTTATATAAAGAGTGAGAGAGAGAGAGAGAGCGCTGTCATGATGTTCAGTTCTACTGCTACCCAGCAGCTTCGCTGTCTCTCCTCATTTCCTCCCTCTTCTCCACCAGATGTTTAACCAATGTGCGCGTGTGCACATGCTCTCTCTCTCTACATTTATATATTTCCTTGTCCCTCCCTTGTCTCTTCTCTCTTTTGTCCGGTTCTCACATATATACGTGAATTTACAGTTTCGCGGACACTTTTACTACCGACGTCTCAAATGCGTGTGCTAGGGGATGGCACTTCTGCCCTCCTGTTTTTGGTTTGTTTCTTCTCTTTATTAAAAAAAAAACAATCTTCTACAATAAATGTGCACTCAGGAGAGAAGGAAGTAGCCGGCCATGATGAACAGAGCGGCAAAAATAAAGAACTTGAGCTCCTCTTGGATGCGACTGAGCAGGGACTCGTTTTCGCGTGGTGCGTTCTTGTGGCCATCAGCCCCCTTCATATCGTGTGTCTTGCGTTCGACAATCTTCTTGCGCTCCTCAGGAGCCAAGTCGCCAACGAAATACTTCTGCATAATTTTGTACGCGTTGTCGCTGTGGCCGTTGTCGGTGAAGGCCTGAGTTGCATCGCCGCCAGCGTTATAGAGAAGAATATCGCGGCCGCCGGGGTGAAGATCCAGAAAGCGGGTGACATCGTACACCTTATTGTTAATCACAAACCATGCGTTATCGATGGTCTTCTTGCCCGCCACCTGCACCATTGTGAAGTAGGAGCGACGCTCGTTCTCAGGCAGGTCACCAATCTTAAGGCCCGCAAGCTTCTTCAACGCACCCTTGCTGTGCCCCACGGCCTCAAAGTCCTCTGTGGCGTCTTTGCCAATGTGGCTGAGAAGGATATCACGACCGCCCGGGTGGTCATCGTAAAAGTGGGTGACGTCAAACACCTCGTTGTTAATGATGAACCAGCCACTAGGCTTCTGGTCGTGCTTGGCGACTTCCTCGCGAGAGATAGTGGTCATAGTTGAGGGGATGATATGCTTGGTATAGTAATGAGTGAAAAAATACTTGGTAAAATAGAGTTTGTTTTGATTTCGTTGGGGTTGTTGTTGTTTTTTATTAAAACAATTTTTTTTATCCCTATTTAGTTTGTTGCAATTGTTATCAAATTAGAAAAAAAAAAAGAAGTATTTATAAAGAGCACGTATTTTATGTTAGGTTTCATGACCACGGCGTAAAACGTGGTGTACACACTCCCCCAAAGTTATGCACTTATCGTATCTAACTCTTTGAGCGCTGTATGTCTATATTGCGATACATTAAAAAGTGGATGGATAGATTTTGTTTTGCTTTGTTCTGTTTATTTATCACAACGCGCCATATTTTTGCCACTCTGCTCATCCTTCTCCATCGAAGCGCATCCACACGATGTGCATCAGAATAAACAAATAAAGAAAGGATAGAGTGAAACAAAAGACAGCAGTACAGATACACATACACACACATATATATATATATATATATATAGATATAAAGAGAGAGAGAGAGAGAAGGTCTTAGATCACCTCGAGGGCCTCTTTGACAACTCTCAGACACTCACGAAACACCACACCACTAAACTCTGTCGTGGCCCCACCAGTCACTCCGCTGCCCCCGTCGGTGCCCAGCAAGAACTGCGTGCGCTCTCCAACAATTGCGCAGTTCACATAGAGCGCAACGGCTGCGTCGTTGCAATCCCTATGAAGGCGCCGCACCAGTCGTGAGGAAAGACTGGCAGCAAAGGCAGCTTGTCCAGTGCCGTCTCCAGTGGAAGCATCGCTTTGCTGAGGCGCGTCGAGCTCCAAAAGCTGAGTGGTAGAAACTGAAACAGCTGATGAAGAGAGAAAAGAAGAAGAAGAAGATGGCACGGACAAAGAATTTAAAGAGGACGGGATAGACATGGTGCACGACCCAAAAGGAGAGACAGGCCTCTTGTCCCCTTTACCTTCCGATATGTGTAACCAGAAGAAGTACTTATCAAACTGCACCAGTTCAATGTAAATGTTCGTCACCAGGACATCTTTCTCGCCGCCCTCTCCCTGTAGGTCGTTCATGGGTCCGGCTTCTTCGTGCGCTGCCTCACCAGCGGCCGCACTCGCAGAGAAAACGGATGAGTTATGGTAGAACGGAATCTTCACCGTGCGTACAGTTGGTATCGGCATTTGCTGTGAAAGTGCTACTCGTTCGAATAGAGTTGTTTTGAAAAGTTCTAATTGCTATCAAGAGAAAGGGGAGAAGATATAATTAAAAAAAAGAGAAAAATGAAGGTTTGTGTACGCACCACAAATATTATGTCAATACAGGCCATAAATACAAATATATATATACATACACATATATATATATATATACATGCAAGTTTGTAAAAATAGGAAAATACAAGTTGGAATGAAAATAGAAAGTCAAGGGTTCACGCGATAAGCAAGATAAACAATTAAAAGCAACACATCTGGGTTTATCAGCCATCTGCCCCTTCGCTCCTTCCCTTTATATATATATATATATCATAAGCTTGCGGCATCCTCGTGTCCACGCACGCGGTATATTGATATATATAGATATAGACAACGTCGTACACGATAAATTGCGCTTGAAAAATTAACCAAATCCTCGCTGATACCTGTCGAGCACCTCCACAAAACAAAAAGAAAAAAAAAGGAGAAAAAAAGAGAAAGAAAAAATGTATTGAAGAATCAATCAAGAAAGAAAACAGAGCACTATCAAGCAAAGACAGTTCTAAAGCACACATTCATGGCAAATTCAAAACACGTTGTCCTCATCCTCGGAGCCAAAATCCATCGCAAGCCTATCATCATCATCGACGTCATCGTAGACAAAGTCATATTCTTCCCCGTGCGCAGACCCCCCACTCACGCTTTCAGTTCTTAAGAGGCCACCACCAGATGCAGAGGAACGCGCAGTCAACCCAGCGCCAGTTGTAGATCCAGCAGCGGCAACCCCGGCTTGAGAAGGGGCCGCAACAGTCTGCTGTGCACGCACAATTTCGTCGACAAAGTTGTACTCCCCAGCCTCACCGCCGCCTCCAGCGCCGTCCTCCAGACCAGCAAACAGTCCTTTCAGCGAGAGAGCCGAAGCTTGCCTGATGAGTTGGTCTCTTGCAACCTTCTCAAGCACAACACCAACTCGATGCAGTACGAGCTCTTGTAAGCGACGGTCAATGGAGACGATCCGTCTTGTCGCGTCTTCGTCGGCCATCAACTCGTAGTCGCATAGGCGGCGATACGTGAAGATAAGAATTGAAATCAAAGATGGCAGCACCGCGTCGTAGCACGGAGGTGTCGCCACATACTCACTGATCGTTTTGTTGAGAAAGTGATACTTCACAAACGACGACGACGACCGCGCGGAGGACGACGCAGCTGGCGATGGCGCGGGGGCTGTGGCAGCAGCGATATCACCAGTACTTTCTGCACCTCCACCAGCTGACCCGCCCGCTGCTGAAAAAGGAGAGTGCGCTGGTAGAGGAGACCCCAACGATGGCGGCAAGATCTGTTCCAAAGCAACATCTCCAGTGCTTCCGGCTGAGTCTTGCGCTTCGGTTGTAAAACTCAAGCGCGAGTTCAGCCGAAAGTTTTTCAAGTTTCGTTGGGCAAGTGTTTTAGCTGCGGGACCACGACTGAAGGCCACATCGAGCTCCAGGAGAAGCCCATATAGACACTCTACAAAATCGATACCACCAAGAGGGAGAACCAAAAGGTCCGCGAGTGATGCCGCAAGAACGCAAAGACATGGCAAGTACTTACGAATCCACGGAGAAGTCTTACCCTCTGGCAAGACGAAAGGTGCAGGTAGGTGTGTCGTGGCTAACCGCGCGCAGTCTGTATCGCTCCCCGTTGGCGTGCGGGGAGCATCAGCGGTAGAAGCCGCGGGGTCACCACGGTCCGATGAGTCGATAGAAGTCACGCTATCTCCGTAGAAACGCCGGCTCTGCTGCTGTTGCTCCAGTGGGAAAAAAACAGGCTGGTTGGAGCCATTGACGGCCTCGCCAATACCCGCGCCGTGGCGACACTGCAGCACTTCCTCCGGAACGCTATAACAGCGGCCGATGATCTCGCGGTTTAGTAGGACGCAGTTCATCCAGAGCGCGCCTTTATCACTATGCAGCAGGTTGAGGTACTCTAGATAGCGCACACGTTTGCCAACGATAAACTCTACCAGTTCCGTACGCCCTTCCACCCTCTTGACTTTCACTGACTTGCGTATCATACCTGCTGATTTTATAACCTTTGTACTTCTCTCTCTTTCTCTCCTTCTATCTTTCTCTCTATAAATATATATATATATATATATATTTGTGTGTGTGTGTGTGTGTGTGTGTGTATTTGTGAAGGAAGAATAAAACCCCAAATAAAACAAGGAAGAATGGAGACTCCCTTGGCACTTAAGCTGATGCTAAAATAATAAGAGTACTTTGGGAGTCTTCTTGTGCCACTAGAATAAATAAATATATATATATATATAAATGCACTAACTGTTTCTCAAGCAAGAAAAAAATGACTCCAGATAAATAAATAAATATATATATAATGCAGTAAAAGTAATCAGCGTAAGAACGTAGTGAGAACGTGGCGTATAGAGGTATGACGAGGAGATAAAAATGAAGAAGAAGAAGAAGGGCACTTTTTTGTTTTATTAAAGAAAATTTGGCAGTCATCTTTTTGGCAGTAAATTCATTTGAGAAGGACTGCACCACTCTTCACTATCTCTTGTTCGCAAGTTGTCTTTTTTTATTATTTTCAAAAATAATAATAATACCAATAATAGTAATAATGGTTTGGGGTGTTTTGGTTCGCGTGATTGTTGCTGCTTTTTGAAAGCAAACAACAATCCCACTTATGCTTTCACACCGGCATGTAGAGGGTAATGGGGATCCTCAAGAAAAAAAAAGAGAATGTACACCACAATGCCCAGAAATGAAGAAAATAAAAATAAATCCAAAAAGGGCACAATAATGCAGAAACGCAAAAAGAGAAGAGAAGAATAATTGAAAAATTGTGTTGTTGGAGTTGCTCTTCCACGGCTGTATAATAAGAATATATGTTTCACACTATTTCCCAGGTAGTTGAAGTATTCGCATCGTTGCTGTCTCTTCCTTTTCCTTCTTTTTCATTTTTTTTTACCGATTAAAATAAAGTCTTGCCTCTGTGTAACATGTCACACTCTTGAATGCTAATTCATTACAGTAGTCATAAAGCCCATCTCTTTCATTTCATTTCATTTTCTTTACTCCAGTCCACTACACGTTTCCTCGGTCTCTTTCCTATCTATAATAAAACAATGTGTGTATGTATCTATCTCTCTCTCTCTCTCTTCTTGTTTCATTCTCACCTCGCCTACATGAGGTGACAGAGCAATAGCAATATCAAAGTAATCAGCCGGAGACAACCGCCAAATGCACTATTGATGTGCGCTATCAACAAAAGAAAAATATCGCAGCACAGCATTATATATATATATATATATATATAATGTTAATGAGCACACACACACACACTATCATGCAATTATACCTGTGGTGATATATAAAAAAAAAAAAAAGATGCGCTCACGCACATCAAAGGAGAATGTTTGCGTCTTCATCCTCTTTTCACAGCATTTGAAGAGAAGAACGCATATATAAATAAAGAGCACCAGACTCGCTCCCTATAGCAAAAATAATATTTAAAAAATAAAATGGCACTTCCGTAAAGTTACTACTAAACATTAATATATTTTTTTGTTTATTTGTCATTGCCTTTCCCTGTTTCTTTGCATACTTTTGTATTTAAGGCAAAGAAAGAAGGGAAAAAATGAAGATGATGAAGATAATAACCAATTCATTTTTGATTTAATACTAATAATATTAAAAAAGTAGAACATAACAAGTAATAAAAAAGAGAGAGAAAGCATCTAAAGAGGCACCTTAGAATACAACAACAGAAGAACCACATAGTGCCACTCTACTTTTTCACTACTGTTATGTAAGTGTGTGGGCGTAACTGTCAGTATGTACGTGCAAGTGTATCTCTATGCTCCCACATATGTGCTCATAGAGATCAGTCCACATTGCGTTTACCTCCCACAGGCGCAATTGAAAAAAAAAAAAAAAAAAATTGATACGATACTCTCTAAACTTAACAGCCTTCTACCGTTTTCATTTTATGTCCTTATTTTGATTTTTTAAAATATATATATGCATACATACTCACACGTCCCTCTCCTCGTGTCATTTCTTTTTTAGTTATCATCATTGACAGAAGAAGGGGTGAAAAAGCAGCTCATCAGCGCGTGGACGCTTCTCTGGCTGCCACTCAAAGCAGCGGCACAGCAAAGTACGAGCATCCGCTGAAGTAATGAGCTGAGGATCCACAACGGGAGCTACCTCGCCATGAATCAGCGCGCGAAGGAACTGCGTATCGGAAAGCTTCGCTACATCCCTCTGAGTATGCACGTCTACGTTCGTCTTGGGGCTACTTGCGGTCTCGTCTTGCATCCCCTTCAAGTCGCTTCGTGGCGCTTCCTTACCCTCCACCTGACCTCGGATACTGCCGGTAAACTGCCACGGCAGGCGGCCCGTAAGCATCTCATACAGCGTAATGCCGAAGGACCACATGTCGCTTCGCATCGACGGCGCCGCACCAGCCGCCACCTCAGGACTCATGTACAGCGCAGTGCCACGCAGACTAAACACATCATTCGCGCACGCAGCAGCCGCGCTCGCCTTGCTCAAACTGGATCCAAAGTCACTGATCTTGCACGTGCCATCTGCGGCCAGTAATATGTTCTGTGGCTTGAGGTCGGCGTGGACGATGTTGTGCTTGTGCAAATACGCCAGACCTTTAAGCGCATCAAATGAGTAGCGACGTGCCACCGACTCCACGAGACCACCATCAGGAAACATGGACACAATACGATGTAAGGTACCTCCTGGTGCATATTCCATGAACAAAACAAGATATGGACCCACCAAGGCCCAGTCGCTGTAGTGGACGATGTGATCATGAAACAACTTGCACGCCGTGTTCACCTCGCTCACAACGTCCTCGAGGTTAACGTTGTGAGCGGAAAGCCGAATGCACTTGAGTGCGATAAGAGCGCCACGAGTGGAGATGGCTTGGTAAACTTCTGCAAAGGCGCCAGAGCCAATAGCCGTAGGTAGTCGATACCATGTCTCCCCACTCGAGCTGCGTATTTCCATAGGGAGTCCAACCTCTTCCACGTCGTACGTAGAGGCGTTGGGATCAGCGATGGAGAAGACTGGAAACTCATATACATCCAAGTCAGTCGGCGACCCTGCTGCATCATTGTCAAAAAAACCGCCGCTTCTGTTATTCTCTTGCTCTTCTTCACCATCGACGCGATTCCGGTTACCGCTACGACGGTGAGTGTCGTTGCTCTCGCTGCAGGCGTCAAGATCTCCAGCGAAGAAGGCGACGGTCTTCTGAAAGCGCGATGTGCTGCCAAGCTTCTTCCTAGCAGTCGTCTTCATCTTGTCACTCGTGTGATGTCTGGACCTCTCATGAGAGTAACACGCGGTCAAACTTCCATAACTTAATGGCTCCTGGCTGTCGTTGTCAATATCGTGCATCGCCGCGTCCTCCGTTCTCAATTCCATGCATGAGAACAGTGATGAATCACCCGCAGCACCAATAGCGGCATTTTTGGAAATAGATATAGAACCAACAATGGTATTCGTGACGGACGCATGAAAGCTCGGGGAGCTGGTATGCGCGACGCTCGCACTTTGAGCTAAGGGTCCAACAGACGAAAGGCCTGCGGCGACTCCACTAGGGGTCACTACCGTCGTTGTGTGCGCGGAGTCATCCGTGTGTATCTGGCGCGTTGAATCACCAGGGAAGAACATACTGCCGCTGCCACGTTTCGCTGCGCTGGTGTTCGGAGAATATGTTGAGAGCGTCGCGTGGGTGCCGAAAGCGTTTGATATGTGCGAATGGTTGTCACTAGGCTGGAGTGGTGCCACAAGGCTGATCTCCTCCGTGTTCGTTGCCTCCAAGTCGTTCAACGTGATACGGGGGAATCTGCGCCGTGCTGGACGTGGCGAGGCCTCTGCGACGCCTAGTTGCTCAAAGGGGGGGAGTTGAAAGCGGCAGTAACGTGGGCGTTGTGGTGTCACAGAGAGCAAGGTGCGAAGGTAGGTTCTAAAGCGGTGCGCAATGACGGCGTCGTACGGAGGAACTTCGGGGTTGTCAAGCAACGCGAGAGCTTGCGTGTAAGATCCGCTGACAGCAGCAGTGAAGACGTGACGAAATGCGAGTGCTGCCCTACGTGCAGCGTGACTAAGACGTCGAGTGTCGAGAATTTCAAATAGCTGTGTAGGTCCGTCGATCGTTATGCATCCACTAGAACTAGTAGGGTAGATGTCAGTGCCGGAGATATTGGTGCTGCTGCTTGCATTGATATTATTATTGCTAGTATTAAAAGCAGAAGCAGAAGTAGCGGCTGTGATGTTGTGATTGCCGTGAGCGCCCGTCCGCCGCTTCTGAGTGTTGTTGTTGTTGCTGTTTCGGCCTGTTCGGGTGACGATATTATCAATCGGCACTGCTAGTTCTGTAGTGCAGCCTTGCACGGCTCGATCAGTCGTAATGATTCGTCCAAAGCAAACGTCATCCTGCGAGATCGCATGCAGAAAGTCAAGTCTCTCGCCAAAGACTACTCGCGCAAAGCGGCCATGGCCACCGCAGGTACCGACATGAAAAGTGCCTGAGTCTAAAGCGATTCGTGTGCGAGCCAGCTGGGTTGCGGTCAACACACGTGACACCCTCAGCGCGCAACGAATGCCGCGCCGGGCATGCTGTGCATCAACGCAATGTGCACCGAAGGACACACTCATCACATCCGGCTGAAACGCTTCGACCACACCGCCACTGCGCAGCACAACTGCAATCACGTCTCTCATAAGTCGCTCCACGTCACTGCACAGCCGTTGCGTGTTAACTACCGGGTACGTATGACGGATTAGCATCATCGTGCAGGTCACTGGGCGTAAGGCGGTACGTTGAAGAAGAGAGGGCATAGACAAGCGCGTTGCCACAATACTGCTGCAGGTCGCAGCAGCGGCAGCGGCGCCACTGGTGTCAGGTGCAGCAAAAGCAGGTGTGGGAGGCCGATGGGAATGTGAGGGCCGAGGTGGTGGTGAGATAAGAGCAATTGAGTCTTTGAAGACGTTGCCATCTGCTGGCATTCCTGCTGCGACTGGGCTCGCTGGAAGGTGTCGATGAAGCTCGCAGGTATCGCTACCCCTCTCAGTAGGTGGCGTAACTTGTGGGTGTAGATGTGCTGGTGAATGAAAATCTGGGACCGTGATAGAGTCGTCCACCACAGCCAGAGGAGCCAAAGCGCCTGCATCGCCCAGTGTATGTAGCGCCCCGGTGCTGTCAGCAGCAGACGCAACGCACGCGTCGCGCTCTAGAGCACCACCGCCACCATCTGTCTTCGCCACGCTCACGAGGAATGGAAATTTCCCACCCCCCACCTCCATATAGGTCGGGTTTATAATCGCGGTAGAGCTCACGTCCATGGAGGGTACATACTCACGCATGTAGTACTGCGCGACATGGTTAGAGAAGTGCTCTGGTTGCGGTGGTGGACTGATGGAAGGCATACACTGTAAAACCGATGAGGACCCCTCACTATTGGCGACGTGCATGACAGAAGGAAGCAGGCCGGCATAATATGGTGTGTCCTCAACCAAGATCATATCTCCTTCCATGTTGTTATCTCCATCACCGCCAACACCGCGAGTACTTTTGTGGTCACATGCTTGGCTGTCTTGTACGCGCATTCCCAATTCGTTACCTTGTCGCTCCCTTCTCTTCTCAACAGTAGTATAATCACTGTTGTTGCTGTTTTGGTAAAGCTGCTCCTTCCAAAAAGCGTCATCGTTCACAATGCTGTTGCTGCTTATCCTCTTGCTCTTACTGTCGTCGTCGTCAACCGTGCGGAGCAGAATACCCTCGGTTCTTTGCACCTCTCTTGAGCCCACCTGTGACTGTGAGTCATCGTCGTACGTGCTCACCTTCTTCGTCTGATCATCTATCGCAGCATCGTTGCAGCCGCGTGGAAGAGGGCTCGTGGCTCTTCCACCACGTGCGAGTGAACCAGTGCTGTTTTCAAGACTGCTGCGCCGGCTCTGGGTGCGGCTTGAGTGTGTTGAAGATGATGAAGTCACATCAAGAAAATACATCCCATCAAGGGGCTGTCCATCACCGGTATGCTCTGCAAAGGTCTGAGCAATCATCAACCCTTGCGGTGCGAAAGCGTGTAGCTCACGCAGCGCACTGCACAGCTCTGTATAGGCCACATGTAAATCCCTGACCTCTGCCACAATATGCTGTGACGCTCGGTAACGCCGCGAAAGCAGCTTACTTTCTTCTGCTTCACTCGGCAACACGTGTGTCGCCCGGTGCATGCGCTTGCTAATGTTCTGTAGCGGCTGCGCAATACACAACCACATGAACGCACTCACCAATACAATAAAAAGAATGACGGCGCTTGTGATAAATATGTTGACGTCACGAACGCGCTGAAGATCGGCAAAGAAAAACGATTTAGGAGTGAGATCGTTGAAGAGAAAGAACACGCCAGTGTTGGTGGTGTAGGCAATGTTGGAAGAAACGCTCGTATCTGAAAAAAACACCTCTGCATACACAGCGACTCCCTCTTTGTCTGCGACATTCGGTAGCTTCTCTCTTGCGATGCTCTCAAATTTCTTCATTGCCTTCACCGACGCATCCGCGATGAAGCATTCTTCATACGGTACGTCGTAGATGATCGTGTTCATGGATCGCATGACAGTCAAGGACGAAGGAGATAAACCTATCATTTTTTCAAGTTGCACGTCATTGACGACCTCCATCACTGTTGCAATTGCGTGCAGGCATGGCACCCCTTCAGTGGATTGATTTCCCTTTCGATTGTCCAGTAGGACGCAATAATAGTGAGCCATAATATGTTCTACATAGCGGTCATGACACTTGACACTCGTCACTCGATCAGTATATCGAATTACCAACGGTGACCACCACGTGCGCTGCTTACTGCTAAATAGCGCATCATTCAAGACGAGTGTGTGAAGAAACTGATACGGTGGTTCTCCTCTAATGGACGATGCTTTGTCCCAGTCGTAGCTTCCTTGAAACATGGTCATGGGCACAACTGTCATGTTGGCGTCTTTGGGGCGATCCTCTGGCGGTGTGCCGTTCACCAAAGGCCAAGGGTCACGATCAACATAGCAGGCGTGTACCTCCCGCAGACACCCTGTGCTTACAAACTTACCGTATCGTCCGCTGTCCTCCCAGATTTCCTCCCCCGACAGCACAAACGCCTCGACAGCCGACCCCGCCGGAAGCAAGTACCCCCACAAGTCACCGTAAGCGCTAACATTAGCGTCTATCGGAATTTGACAACCGAAAGCCTTTCGATGTCCAATGGCCCTCACTTGAGCGATCGTAAAGCTTTCCGTCAATGAAATACTTGTATTGACGCCATGCTCTATATGCAATAACGACATGAGCGCCATTGACCTCACACGTTCCTCCATCGCCTTATCCGTGCGAGTAGCAAAAATGATGACGGTAGTGGCCATCGCCACACACACAATCACGGCATACACGCAGACAAGAACTGAAATGCGAAGTGGCATTCTCTTTTTTTTCTCCCCCCCCCCCTCTTATTGTTCACCTGCTTGTTGTTGTTCTTTGATGGAGTGAGTTCCGGTCAAAAAGAAAGAAAAAAAATGTACAAAAACACGGTCAAACGGAGAGAAAAAAAAAAATTTGAACTCTGCACGTTAGTAAAGTACAGGACAGTGAGTATCCAGGGATCTCTTCTGTCAAAAAAAAAGGGTAATAATAAAAATATATATAATAATAATAATAATAATAATAATAATAATAATAATAATAATAATAGTTACTCCTCGTGGCTCTTTCTCACCTCAAAGTATGCACGTCTGTGTGTGCGTGTGTGTACGCGCGCAGTCTCAAACACTTCACACTGCTTTCTTTTGACGTTGATGGCACTGCTATGCTGGTACCCTATATATTGAGTAACAAAAGCACACAAGAAAAAAAAAAATTTGTATATACCGCGCTGCTGTTTGCCTCACTTTAACGTGTAAGAGAAGTTCAATTACTCAAAAGAGAATAGTTCGCAATATATAATAGCAGTTGGGTGCAAAGAGAGGAAAAAAAAAGGCTGTCACAACAGTAGCAAAAGATTCAAATAGATTCAAAAAAAAAAAGGAAAAGGAAAAAAAAACGATGCCCGCTACAGTGCAAAATTAAAACAGAAATGAATAAAAATGAAGGTGAAGGAAATAAAGTATATGTGGTACTTTCATATATACAAACACAATAAGAAGTAAAGAAAAAAAAAAATAACCGCGCACACTCACGCACGCGATATATAGAAAAAAAAAAAAAGTAGGTCTACGCTGATATCAGCAAATAGGTTTAAAAAAAAAAAAAAGAATTCAAATGAAATAATTTTTTCTTTTAAAAGGAAGGCCTGCAAATTAGAAAAAAAAAAAAAATGTCAAGGTGAGAGTGAGGAAGTTTTTTTGCTATGCACCCTCACACACACACAGACCCTGAATATCTCTACAGATAAATACTAAAAGAAAAGAATAAAAAATGATGTGAAAGGAAAAGTATCACTATTTAGCTACGCAACCTCACAGTGCTAATAACCCGAAGTCCGCGTTTTATGTGTGAATGACCGACCCTGTGTTTCTGTGTTTTCCGGGTTATCTCTGTCACCACTAGCTGCTGATGATGGGGAGTTTTTTTTTTTAAAAAAAAAAAAGAGATTTTGAAGAAAAGGTGTCAATATATAGGAGCAAATGCAGATTATGTAAATTATTTTATTTTATTTGTAAAAGAAAATGACGAAAGTATGCGTGAATCAAAGTTCATTTCTAGCGTGTATGAGCACATTGCTAAATTTCAATTTTTCACCGAAACCAGGTTTCCCTGGACTTAATTTTTTGCTTTTTTTTTCCTGTTGTTGTTGTTTGTAGCTGTATTGATGAGAGTACTTCAATATCAAAGTAATAATGATTGTTATTATAGTAAAAACATTATATTCTTTACACAATAATAGCAATTTATAGATAAATAGTTGAACCAATCACGACATTAAATGTCCCTGACATACACACAAGAAGTAGCAGTTTCAGTTCCAAAGAAAAGATATATATATAAATATATTGGGGGACAAAGTGCCAGGAGCGTGTATATATATCTGTCCACCTGGGAAAGCCCCGTAATGTAACAGGAAATTATCAGCATTTTCTCTCTCCAATATACAGTTTTCTTTCATCTTGCTTATTCCATCTTCATTTTAGAATTGTTATCTTTTTTTTTTCGTTTTTCGTTTCTTTCGTGTGTACAGATGAAAAAAATATATATGACTACTATTGACAACCGCAAAGTAAAATAAAGCAGAAAAAAAGGTGTTGCTGATACATTTCACTTTAAAAAAAAAAAAGATCATTCGCACTCACGCGCTCTGGGCACACTTAAGTCTCCCCAAGCGGCCACTGGCTTTCACGTATGCCACTCATTTTTTTTGTGTGTGTGTGCTATGCATTCGCTCTCTCAAGTGCTCCTCTTCTCCTCTCTTTTCTTCGCATTTTTTAATATTTGATTATTATTATTTTTTTCTTTTTCAAAAAAAAAAATGCACAAAAAAATTAAAAAAAAATGGCAACAGCAGCTAACACACAATATCAGTTGCAATCCGCCACATACATGCGCACACTTACAGGCATTCCGATGTGCTGAAGCTGCTCTAGTCACGAACAAAAGTCCCAACTTGTAGAAGGTAAAGAAAGCAATAGTATATGTTTTCTTAACAAAAAAAAAGAGAACACGAAAATGATACAAAAAGCAAAAGAAGATAGATCTGCGCATAATGCTCTACTTTCTCTCATACAAGATAGCAATAATAATAATTACTATTATGGCCACCGTGCTGATAGAAAGGGGAAAAAAAAAGAACTGAAAAGAAATATGTATAACAAATATATATATATAAAGAAAGAAAAAAAAAAACCGTGTATATGATTTTATTTTTCTCCTCTTTTGTGGCTTCTGTGGAACACTCTGTTGTTGTTGTCGGTGTCTCCATTTTCTCTCTCTCTCTAAGCAAAAAGAAAAGAAAAAAAAATGTTTGACAAATGTGCTGATGTAGCGTAAGAAGAAAAAAAAAAAAGCAGATAGACACGCATACACATACACACACACACACACATACACACACACACATATACACACACACATACACGCATACACACGCACACTTACGTACTACTACATAATAAAAAAAGGATGATCGACCAGCTCGGAGGCCCTCGGCCGTGTATCTGGATCTACACGTAAGCACAACGAGATGATATCATACGCCTCTCTTGAAGGCAAATCAGACTCAATAACGCGCGCCATGATCGTACCCACCGCCAGCCCTTGTACGAAGCGTACGTCGGACAATCCAGATGCATCCACAAGCTCGCCTGCCCCAACGGAGCTGCTCACGTCGTCAGTGTCATCCTCAAAATTCCCACTGCAGTTCTTCGCGTTCATGAGCTGGCTGCTACTATGTTCATTCACCAAAGCCTTCGTCGTTTCATTCTTCTCATCGGCGCCATTCAATTTTGTGACGCCCATCATACGAGCCATATCACTCGCGGCAGCAGTGTCCACCCGAGGAGGGGGTGCAAGCGCGCTCATGTCGATAGAGACGCTCTCAGTGTTCGTCGGCTCGCGCTCAGTCACCCCTCCCGCCTGCACCGTTTCCAAATCGCTTTTGCCGTTCCGCTTTGCAGCGTTGTCAAGACCCCGAGCGTTTGATCCTTCATCAGCCCCAGCAAGGAACATCACACTATTGAGAGCACCGTGACTCGCCGTGCGGGACTTGCGCTTGCGGCGACGCTTCTCCTTCATCATCTTCCACGGCAGGCGGCCCGTAAGCATCTCATACAGCGTAATGCCGAAGGACCACATGTCGCTCCGCATCGACGGCGCCGCACCAGCCGCCACCTCAGGACTCATGTACAGCGCAGTGCCACGCAGACTAAACACATCATTCGCGCACGCAGCAGCCGCGCTCGCCTTGCTCAAACTGGATCCAAAGTCACTGATCTTGCACGTGCCATCTGCGGCCAGTAATATGTTCTGTGGCTTGAGGTCGGCGTGGACGATGTTGTGCTTGTGCAAATACGCCAGACCTTTAAGAGAAGCAAGAGCATAACGCTTGGCGACCTGCACTGTCATGCCGTTGGGAAACGCGTTCATGGCGGACTTAAGAGTACCAGCTGACATGTAATCCATAATAAGAATCAAGTAAGGGCCAAGGTGAGCCCACCCGGCGTGGTGCACGATGTGATCATGAAACAACTTGCACGCCGTGTTCACCTCGCTCACAACGTCTTCAAGGTTAACGTTGTTAGCGGAAAGCCGAATGCACTTGAGTGCCATCAAAACACCAGTCTGAGAAATGCCAAGGTACACATCTGCAAAGGCGCCAGAGCCGATCGGTTTTGGCATTCGATGCCACATCTCCCCTTGATGATCGACGAAGCACTGCGGGAGACCGGTCAGCTCCACATCCGCGCCGTTGCCGTTCATGGCAAGACTAGTTCCCTGCCCCACTCCGCCGCCGGGACGACTAATTGGAAAGTTGGTCTCTGCACGTGATCCACCGGAGTTAATCATGTTCAGGGCAGGGAGCTGCGCACTGCCAGCGTAGCCGTACTCACCACTATCTGCGCCGCCATCACCGCGAATGTTGGCCATCGATGCGCTGTTGGCATTTCCGGCATCCCTGTCCTCTTCACCAAACGCGCTCCCTGAAGCACCAAAACCGAAGTTGATAGATGGAGCGGAGTCATTGTTGTTGTTGTGGTTACCGTTGTTGTTATTGATGTCTGCGAGGGAGAGACGGTTGTACTGGTACTTGGCGGTCCTCTCCTTCACCGCGGTTCCGAGGGGTTCAAATGTAGGGAGCTGGAAGCGACAGTAGCGGGGTCGCTTGGGGCGAAGTTCCATCAAGTACTTGAGCGCGTTAGCGAATATCGCGCCGAGCTCAGGATCGTAGAGCCGACCCTTGTTGATAATGCCGAGTGACTTTGCATAATCTCCCTTGACCGCCGCAGCGTACGCGTCTCGGAAGCGTGTGACACCCGCCTTGAACTCCTTATCCTTGAGCTTGCGAGCTGCTTGATCAACAACATGGTAGAGCTGAACGCCATACATGCGGTTTCGAGAAGGAATAATATAGTCCACTGGTACGACCATGTCAGGTGGAAGGCAGACGGCGACCCTGTCGGTGACGATGAGACGACCAAACCCAACGTCGTACTTAATAAGATCAATGCAGAATTCAAAGCGATCGCCAAAGACAACGCGTGAAATGCGATCGTGTGCGCCACAGTTGCCAACGAAGAATGCGCCCGTGTCGACAACAATATGCATGCGTACGCGGTCTTTCGGCGACATCAGACGAGACAGAGTGATGGCGCATGCCGTGGCGAGCATGATGTGTCGCGTTTGTGAAGAGTGAGCACCAAAAGAAACGGCAAGAAGATCAGGACGAAACACTTCAATGACTCCGCCACTGCGCAGAATTACCTTGACCGCAGTGTTCATCAGCTTCGCCACCTCCTCCTCAAGACTTGTTGTGTTGATGTACCGGAAGGAGATCGCAAGGACCATGAGAGAGCACGTCACATTCTTGAACTTGTTCACGCCATCAAACTGAATGTCCAATCGCAAAGAAGGTGCCTCCCCGACTGTTGTCAAGCTGGATCGCATATAGGTAGTAGTAGATGAGTGCGCTGGCATGGTATGAGTGTAAGAGCCAGCAGGCTCTATGTTGTTCTGCGCCATCACGCCATTGGCGTTCATCATCACACCACCGAGACCTCCATTCTGGAGAGCAGTTTTGCCAACAAACGAAACACGGCGGCGTTCAGCGGGGCTTCCACAAGGCACGTTTGGGCTAGTGGTATGGAAACCATCCTGATCATTCTGCAGCACTTCGTCGTCGTCGTCACCATCCACGGAGATGAGAGGCACGATGCCATTGTGCATTTCAGTCTCCTTCTCAGCATTCGACCCGCTACTACGTGGCCTCCCCAAAGATTGCGGAGACGCCACATGTGGAGCCGTCGCAACTGCCGAGTTCGCGCCTGCAGATGATGTCGTATTAGCGCCAGTGCCGTTGCTTGCTGCGCACATCATCATACCCGTCGTGCTGACGTCCGTGCATTGACTAAGGCCTCCTCTGCTTATCGCTGCCCCGGAGGCACCAGCGCCGGCTTCGCGCTGGCTTGAGGCCAGCACGCAGTCTAGCTGATGAAGTTGGTAATCTTCGTCATGGCGCGCACTGCGATTGTGCCGCCGCCTTTGCCTCTCATGCGGGAGTGTTGTAGACCCAAACAAGGGCATGTTATCGTCCTGAAGCGCATTGTCATTTTGCGTTTCCAGCCGCACCTCCCCCGCATCCGCCGCGTTGCTCGAGCTGTACTCATCGCTGTCACTTGCTCCATCCTGTAGTCCAGCAATCAGTTCCGCAAATACCGAGTTCATTTCCATAGCGGTAGACTCTGGCGCCACGAAGAGGCCTTGAGGTACGAATGCCTTGAGATCCATGAGAGCCTTGCGCAGATCCAGATAAGAGCCATAAAGGTCGCTGACTTCAGCGAGAATAGTGTATAACCCGCGCTGCTTGAGTTCATCGGAATCGTTTGTCAACGTCGTCGCCTTCCGCATGCCACGGCAGATCCAGTTGATAGGCACAACAATAACAAGCCACATGAGCACGCACACCACTACAACAAGGAGGAGAACGATGGAAGAGATCACCACAGAAATATGTTTGCCCCGGTCGGCGTAGTAAAAGAACGTCGATCGCGGCGTTATATCCACGAGTACAACATCAAATCCGGTAGGTTCATAAACACTGATAGCGGTGGTGACGTACTGTTTGCCAATATTCATGGTGTTATCGCAGAAGGTCTGGTTACTGGAGACCGTAACGGCGTCCAACTCGTCCTCCCACGTAGCCGTATATCCTTGCGTCGCCAGATTCACGTCGATTCGTGATCGTTTGACAGAAGAAAACAGAGACGAGAGAAAAGAAAGATAAGATGAGGAGGAGCCTGCAGAGGAATCCAGCGCGTCAAGTGGTGGGGGTGACGGCGGAGGAGCACAAGACGCCAAATGCTGTTGAATCGTCTCCCTTATAAGTTCGCTAGGTTCGCATATACCACCTGTGTTGTCGACACGATTTAGAGAGTACAAGTACGCCTCGGAATTGTCGGATACTACCAGGCTCTGTAGCTCTCCCAGGTGGGACGACTCTATAAGCGTTCCGGCCAGATGCGAACACGGCTCCAGAACTGCATCGACTGGCTCGTCACTTATGAAATATTGCATACAATAGTAGAAACTCATGGTCTTGAGCACATTGATGCCCTCACAGACGTGTGATGTAGTTGTGTTTGAGAAATCAATATACATGGGGGACCACTGCCCCAAACTACTGATGTATGTAACACCTACAAATTGAGTTGTCCTGGAATAGAAGCTCGGTGGCGCTGGATCATACGTGTAGTTGTTCACTTGATAAATGCCAGTCAAAAAATTAGCGGGAACGTAATATGTCCCATTGATTACCCAATCATAAAAGAAGCATACTTGGGAGCTAGGAATGCAGCCAGTCGCATACCAGTTGGTTGTACTAGTCGAGGAACTATCCGCACTACCGCCTCCGCTGTCATCGCCTCCACTGTTCTGCATATGTGCGCTTTGAGAAGAAAATGAAGAAGAAGAAGAATCATCCGAGGCATTAGCCTGCCACATTTCAAACGCGATGAGTAGTTGCGGATTGGACATCAGCGACATTGCCATCGTACGCCATGAGTTAATGAAGACCGACAAGTTCATCGGGTCTGTCACTGGGGCATCAGGAACAAAGAACCAAACCAGCGTCGCTGCCATGTATTTAGTTGTAGCCTCATACCCCTGTACAACTTGAGCGATGATCTGCTCGTTACGGTCCATGGTGATGGTCACAACCGCGTTCGCGTTGAAGTTTGCGGTGCGAACGGCCATGACGATAAACATGGCAACAAGACCAACCATCGCCGCGCATACAAAGAAGGCATAGCCGGATAAAATCACAACGAGGCGTAGCTTCATCTGTATGCAATGATAGTTGTTTTTTTTTTAAAAAAAAAAAGAAAGGATATGTTTCAGATACTGCTGTTTAACAAAGCTCGAACTGAATGCGTACCTTCTTTGCTATGCTATATTGCGTTTGGCAATATATAATAAATTGAAGAATATAATAAATAGAAAAAAAAAGAATACAACTGCTGCCAGTTTACAATCCGGTGCGTAGAGTGGGTACCTCTTGCTTGTGGTCAGCTCCGTTAATAAAATATATAATTTTTTTTTAAAGCAGGTAGTAGTAAAAGAAAAGCACCTGATGTAACCCACGCCTGCCCAAAAAAAAAAAAAAAAATTAAATTAAATCGGTAAAACACAAAAAGCGAGCAGGAAAATGCAAGAAGAGATTGTTGAAGACAAACAAAAGAAAAGAAAAGAAAAAAAAAGTAAGACAAAGGCACCAATAGCAGCTGCAACGGCAAAAGAGGAGAGGGGGGGGGCGAGCAAAATTGTAAGGAAAAGGAAAAAGAAAAAAACTACGTGAGGGAGAGAGGTGAATGCAATAGCAGCTCCGTGTATAATGGTAAGCTATAAATGTGTGCAAGCAGTTTGCAACTACACACACAGATTTGAAATATATATATATATATATATATAAGTAAAGGTGGCCTGTCAATCACCGTAATGTATAACACACGTGATTGAGGTGGAGCTGACGCTGAGTCTCCTCACACACGCAAACCTTACAAAAAAAAAAAAAATAAGAAAAGGAGTTTCGTGTCTAAAGTACCTTGACCAATCCCTTTTAATTTGTGCCTCCTCTCTCTCTCTCTTTCTTTCTCTCTCTCTCCCCTTAATATAGAAAGAAAAAAAAATTGGTATTTGGCACCACACACGAAAAATAGAAGAGAAATATATATATAAATATATAGAGAGAGATAAATGATAGTGCTACTGTATTTTTTTTCCTATTTGTTGTTCTTTGAAAAAAATCGATTGTAAACTATCTTGTAACTATACAGAAAAAAAAAAAAAAGATGTCGCGCACACACCGTAAGAATTTGATGCAACTCCTATATATACTCTTTATTAACTGTATGTATGTATGGATGGATGAGTGTGTGTGTGTGTGTGCGTGTGTGTGTGTTTCTCCTCTTTATTTTAAGCTGTATTGTTGCACTACCAAAGGAAAAAGAAAAAAAAAGATTTACTGACAAAAAAAGAAAAAAATTGTAATAAGAAAAAGGCATCGAATTGAAAGGAGGAGAAGATAAGATCACTTTATACATTTTTCCCTGCAACAATACATATCGCCACCGTCCTCAGTAGATAAACGCAAAGTCCATACAATACATTCGCCTCATACTTCCTGTTTTCTTTATGTTCGACTATGTTTTTGCTTTAGTTCGAGAAAATATATATATATATATTTAAAATCCCCCATCTTCTTTATACGAGTGTGTCACGTCTTTTAATTCTTTCTTTAAAATAAATATAAAATCAAAAACTGTGATGGCAAGTAGAACAGAATACTGGACCCCACCCATTATGAAAGGAAAGAAAGAAGGCAGTGCATCTCTCTCTCTCTCTTCCACCTTGCTTTACTTAATGATCCACGTACGCATCCACAGCACACTTGGCAAGTACATCTCTCTCAAAAATGTATATATATATATATGTGATCAAGAGACGACATTAACAAACGTGTGCTCCCACGCCGACCCCTTCACCACTAACCCGGCCGCCGATCCTGGTAAAGTATTGGGTTCTCCTCTAATACGCGCTGGCTCAGAAGCAGGAGCATCGCCGCTCATGAGGTGATGTTGTCGCACAAGACGCGACGCGGCGCGGTTAAAAAACGAGTGACAACAGAGGACTGTAGTACTCTCTCTTTCTCTGCAGAATCGCGAAATCCATAGCGCCGCTACCTCGCCCGCCTCCTTCGCACTACCACAGGCAAAAGTGTCGCTATCGCTATCGTTAGAGTGAGCGAGTGAAAGGATCGCTGGTGCCGGTGGAGACACTTGTGGCCAGGTGTTGGCCAAGACGGTGCGCAGGCTCACGACCGAAAGTGGTGGCAACTTCGCCATCACCTCTGGAGCCGCTGCAGCACTGGCCATCGCGCGAAGCTTCTGCTCGTATTGACGAATGCGCAGCTCAGCCAGGCCATCAAGCACGTGGACAGGACCAGTCGTGGCTGCATGGGTGGCCTTCTTTTCATTAGTCATAGCAGCACCATCATCATCATCCTTAATGCTTTCTCCTTGAGTGCTAGCATTCGTAATGTTTACCTCTGTGCGTCCCCAACGCACACGATCCGCAAGTGCCAGTACCTTTTCGGACTCCTTCAGTACTGCGTAGTCCCGCAGTGACACTAGCACGCGCTGGTTTGGGCTCTCTCGCGCTAAGAAGCCACGTGCGCGTATGAGAGCCGCCTCTGCAGAGACAGCAGTGGTGGTGCACGCCTTGCTCTCACCCTCCTCCTTCACCGTCGTGCCGGAATGCTCATAGTGATGAATCAAACCCTGAGCGTGAATACAGTCCGCGTCGTTACTGCGCACGATGACAAGAAGAGGTGAAAAGGAACTTGCCGCTGGCGTAGTCGCACTAGGCAAAAGCATAGCCTCCATCGCATTGGCAGTGACGAGCTGAGTTTCCGCAAAAAGCGAAGATGTTTGCTCCGCATCCCCCTCTTTACGTGCCTTCGTATCGACGGCTATGGTCGTCACTGTCGATTCCACGCACAGAACACGCGAGAAATCTGCAAGAGCGTCTTCAATCAGCATCAGCAAGGGATCAGCATCACCGCCATCATCAGGAACAGCAGCAGTAGCAAAAGGTGTCATATCACCACCACGCTCGCCTTCCTCGTCCTTGACCCTCGTTTGGTGTTGCTCCCGCCAAGACATGTGAAGCTCCTGCAGTAGCCGAATTGTCACCGGAGAAACCGCCCTCACGCCGGCGCGCTCCAGGTCTTTCAGCCAGCCCGCAAGAACCACAGCCGCGTGCCCGCTTGAGCGACTTGATGCAGGCAGCGGGGCGAGGGTAGTCATCATCAGCCTCGTCAGAAACGTAAGACAGCGCAAATACAGTACACGCTCCGCATAAATAACGCCGCTGTTGCCGATTGCCGCTGTACTCGCGAGCACCGTGTACGCAGCCGCTGCTGCCGCATCGCATGCCGCCACTGTACGAGCGCTATCCCCCTCTGTGAAGGAAGAAGCGATAGAGAGAATCAGCTTCACAGCCAGTGCGTGCACAGTGTCTGGAGTACAGGGGAATTTCTGAGCCCTGTAGTTCATGAACCGCTGGAAGCTTCCGGCGGCATCACGTGATGTTTCGAGGCACCGCAAAGCAGCAGCGGCGCCTTCTGCCCCGTCATCGCTTCCAGGGCTCATAGCAGCAGTAGTACCAGCTGTGGAGGTAGTCATCGCGGTGGAACTGCCACTCAGCAACAGCAGCATAGAGCCAATATTCCGCTCGAGAAACGCACAACGTGTGCGGGTGTCAGGCTTCAGCAGTTGATTAAAGAGTGCGTACGCACCACCGCCACCATCGCGGTTGCTGCTGCACACGCACAACACACGCATCTGTGCAGCCACCACAGACTCGTGCTCCACTAATTCGCTACACGAGTTCAGCAAGACATCACGCGAGAGTGTCTCAAGTGCCGCCAATAGCGCTGCTGGATCCAGCGAGAGACGTTGAAGCGCATCCAGCAGCGCACAGTAGGTCACCCGTAACGCGGCAAGAGAGGTAGAGCTGGACGCGACGTCACCACTGCGGCCGCTCCTCTCCACTTCAGAGCTGACATCGCGATAACGACTCTCTGCACCATTATTGCTAGAACCGTGCAGCCACAAAGACAGATGAGTTCTCTCTGAAAGCGTCTCTGCTGACACTGCCTTGTTCTCGCGATCATAGCCCATGTCTGTCTCGCGCAATACATCCAGAAAGAGAGACTGAACCGCCTCGTAGTGCTGCGCGTTGCCGTCAATAGAACGTACGAGAGGCTCCAGGAGTCGCACGGTCAACGGCGCGACGCTCGGATACACCGCAACCTGTCTCAGGGGCACAAGCGTCGTGGACGCACCTCGTTGAAGCAGCGGGGATCCTTCTTCCTCGCCTTCTGTATCCCCACGTTCTATCTTCTGCTGCTGCTGCTGCTGATGCTCGCGTGCACGGACGAAGCCAAGCCAACGCAGCAAAAGCGAGTAGTTGAACTCAAATGCACCACCACTTACACTGCTGCTGCTGCTGCTGCTGCTGTTGTCCTCCAGATGGTCCCCAGCATTATTTAGCGAGTAGTCTAGACCTTTTGCTTGCTCACTGGCGACAGCGGACATGGCGAGAAAGACCAGTTGTGTCACGGTTTCACTGTCGTATAGCACCTGTGTGTATCTACCGCCGCTGCTATGGTGGTTCATCGCAGAAGTATCATTGACCATCATCATTGTGTCGCTTGCATCTCCATCATCATAATCAGCGCTAGCATCATGTTCTATGGCGACTTCAAGCCAGTCCATGAGCGCAGAGGCATACATGCGGGCGGTGCGACCGTCACCCAACGAGTGAACAAGAGAAAAAATCGAAACAAGGCATCGCGGGCTGTGTGACCGAACAAACAACATCAAAGCCGCTCTGTTCTGCTCTTGTTGCTCATTCTCCTCTCCACCGCGCGATGTGGTGCTCTCATGTGATATTGCCTCGGAGAATTGTGGCGCCACACGTGTGAACAAGGCAAGCAGTTCCCGTCCGACGTACAAAGACTGCATCCTCTCCCAGTCCACCGCGAGTGCCTTCTCCATTGAATGAAGCGGCCCTGGTAGCGCTCGCAGATGCGAAGAACCGTGGCTGTTGCTGCTGCTGCTGCCGTACTCTTCACCACGGAGCTCTGTGAGTGCCTGTGCGTGTCGCCGCCGCTGCCGCGCGGCTTCTTCGTGAAGTAGAAAGGTTCGTGCCGCATCGTCAAACAGCCCCAAATCAACCAATTCCACCGTTGTTGCTGACGCACCACCCAAGAAAACGTTACTCGTTCCATCTAAACCCCTTGAGCCATCGGATTGTACGTCACTCCCCGCCGCTAGCACCGCAGCTGTGATGCGGCGTACAATGACAGCAGGCGCGACGCCCGCAGCAACACCCATCCGGCAAGCATGTGTCACCAATGGCCTCAGCACCTCTACGTGACGACGTTCAAGCTGTGATGACAACAAAGAAATGGGTGAACGGGTTGATGACGACGATGGGGAGTGGCGAGTGCTTGACGCATCCTTCCGCTCCTCCATGGGTTTCTTCTGATCGGCAGTTTTCGACTTCTGCAGAGATGCCGACTGATCAGGGCGATGATGATGTTGGTGATGCTTCAGTAAATCAATGACACCCAGCTTTTCTAACAAATCGCTATCGGCTCCCATCATGTCTTCAGTATTCATGCTCTGGGTCACCTGCTCTCCCTCCTCCTCCACTTTCTGACATGACACGTTGCAGTTGCCACTGTCCTCCAAGTGCGCTGCTACTTTTGAGCTTGAGCGACGCACCTGTTGGGGAACCGCAGCGGAAGCTTTCTGACTTGCAGCAGCGGCTTTCTCCACCGCGCGCACGCTCTGCTTGAACCGCTTCCAGGTCTTCTCACGGTAGGCAGCAGGGCGGGATGACGTTTGATTTCTCTGTGTATCAGTCATCCTTGAGCTCACTAGCCGATGTTGCTGTTGCTGCTGATGCTGCTGCTGTGATGCGGATAAAGAGAAGGAAGAGGTAGGAGTAGAGTGTCTTGAGTGGCCGTACCCGCGCCTTGCACGTTGCCTGCTATCGTCGCCATAAGCCTCCCTTGCTCTTGATGCGTGTTGACTTTCAGTAGTTGAACGTCCTTGAAAGTGGCAGCAAGCGGATTGCGCGAGGAGTGCTGCTGCCATAATAGTATGACGAGATATGCGCCGCATATTGTATTTTAAAAGATATATATATATATCCTAGTTGATTACTATAAACTATATTTTTATATTGCCACAGAAAGACAATTGAAAGAAATATATATATATATATATTTTTAAAAAAAAGAGGGGATAAAGAAAGAGAGAGAAAGAAAGAAAATGACATTTACTGTATACGAGTCTGCCTATGTAGCGGGCTTATGCATTTTCTATATATATTTTTTTACTTGCCTTTTTTGTAAGCAACAACGTAATATGAGACTTTCATTGTTAGCACAAACACACACATACACCCATGCATTTAGTAGAATATAATGATACTCTACAGCCCTTCTTGCTGATCTGCTGCCACGCTAGCCGCTGCTAGGTACTGGTGATCTCACACGCGCGATGACCGTTGACGACGTCGCCACCAGCTTGCTATCTCCCCTTGCCTTGCTTGTGATCACTCGGCACGCCGCCGCTCCACAGCCAGCGCAGCAGCCCTCAAGGAAGCTCCAGTCGCTTCTTTTGTTCTCGTCACGCAGGCACGTCTCGCGCCACGTCTTGGTCTTCACTTTTTGGATAGACTGACCGCCAAGACGAATGTAGTCGCGCTCCACAGCCAAACCGCGTGGCGCCAGAGTTCTCTCGGGCACCAAATCACTCAAGTGTGCGCCTGAGAACATTCCCGCAGAGCGCATCGATACGTGAGAAGAGGATGACGCATCGTGACCGCCACCACCACCACTACCCTGACGCGTGTGGATGCTGCCGCAGTGATTGTGAAGAGCACTTCGGCCTCCCACCGTAGTTTTCTGACGCACGCTACGCAGCGTGACCGCATGAGGAAGTGAAACAGCAAAACTTGGCCATCCGCTACGGTGAAGCCCAACACGACTGCCATCAACAAAGTCCGTACTCACAAAGAGAGGCATCTCACACCTTCTACAGACGTACTCTACCACCTCGTTAAAGGTGTCAACGCCGTCCTCGTTGCCGCCACGTGTTATGTTGGGGTCAGAGTTCCTGCGAGTGCCGCTGTCCTGCTGCTGCTGCTGCTGCTGCTGCATCGCTCTTGAAGAAGACAAAGACGTGGAAGCGCTGCTGGCACCACATCGACGATGAAGAATAGCTGCCTCACCGTCGATGGGCGTGAACGGGTCATCCAGCAGTAACGGTGGCGAACTCGAGTATGGAGAGTCAGTGGTGGTCTTTGCAAGAGAAGAAGTAGGCCCAAGGGATGAGTGACGCTTCGCTCTCGCACGCTGAGCAAGCGCTGCGGCATGCTGAAGGAAAATCGGTGAAGCCACAGATTGATGCGACGCACCACCTGATGCTGATGCGTATGACTTCGTGGCGGAAGACACCAAGTGGGGAAAAGAAGAAGAAGAAGACTGCGAAGCTGTAGAAGTAGTGGTGGTGGAACGACAAGTGGTGCCGCTTGACACAGTGTGAATAGACAAAAATGTACCCAGCACCGCGGTGGTGTAGCGACCACTGCGTCTAGCTTTGAAAGTAACACAATGTTCCAGTCGGCGCATCTCCTACGCTTTCCATACAAGGTCCCTTTCTAATTTCTAAAGGATAATGGGAAACTTTAAAAAAATATGGAAAAAAAAAAAGAAAAGAAAAGAAAAGAAGTAAGCAACGCAATAATACACACAGACAAGGTGACACGTTCACTTTCCAAGCGCGTTCATTCCTCCGTTTTTTTTTTTCATATATATTTTTAATACTCCTCCACGAAGAAGTCACCCTCCGTCATGAAGGAAGATTGTGTCCCCCCCCCCACCGACCCCTCACGCTAGAGAGAGTATTGCTCGTACAGCTGAAGGTATAATAATAATAATAATAATAATAATAATAATAATAATAATAATAATAATAATAAAATAAATAAATAATTAAATGAAAATTAAATAAAATAGATACTTGCGAATGCCCTTACGACCTCAATGCTCCTCTTAGAGAGAGGAGACTTTCCTTGAGAAGCAAAAAAAAAAAAAGAAGACTCCTCAGCAACACCTTTATCCAGTAAACAGCACATGCGCGAACACACACACACACATAAATAAAAAAGTGCAGAAAAAAGAAAAAAGAGAACGCGGCAGTTTGTCCTCTCCCCTTTCTTTTCCTTGTCTCTGCAGCGCCTCTGTGAGATCCTCCAACCCGCTTCGCCCCATTCCTCATTCCAATGTTCATGTGATCCCCCAGTCATCAATCATCATGCTATCAATGCAAAAAGAAAAAGGTAAAAGCGAACGGTAGATGCACAGGTGCGCCTTACTCCCCTACAGGGGCCCCCGCTGAATACTTCTGAAACATGTGTACGCAGCGAGAAAACGAAGAAGATAAATGAAAAGAACGGGGGAAAGGGGGAGAAGAATAAGCACCTCCACAACACCATCAGCCATCCGGCAGGCATTAGGACTGGATCCCAACTGTCCTCCTCCCCCCTCCCTCCTCCCTCCACACACACACACACGGAAAAAAAAGTGTGTGTGTTTGTGTGTTTCCACAGAGCAATTTCCTTCCTTTTTCTTTCCTCCCCTTCTCCTTCGCTACCTCAACCATGTTTCCCATTCCCCCCCTTCTCTCTCATACACACTAATGCGTACCCTCCTTATTATTTATTTTTTAAAAAAAAAAATTACTGCCTTCGTTACTGTTGCTTCAGCGTTGCTCTTTCCATTTTTTCGCCTTCCCTTCCGCCCCAGACGATGACGTAATTGCATGCGTAGACGGCCAATTTGTGCCAGCCAGCTCACGTTTCAGTACTTGCATAAAGTTCGCCTTGAAGTAGTTCACCGCCTTGGCGTTACTCAACAACGCTGTCTGCTTCTGACGCTGGCTGTTGCGGATGCGAACAATGCACTTGGTAGGTAATATATCGGTCTTTGCCTCTCCGTCGCTCTTGGCGGCGCTAGCTCCGCTACTGCTAGCAGTGGCCAGTGGTTCTGCAATTGGGAAGTAGTAGTCCTCGCCCGCCTTCTCAGCAACCGCCAGGATGTGCTCTGCAGCCGCATCACTGCCCGCTTCCGCAGCGCTAGGCGAACGGAACCGATAACGAATTTCGGCCTCTCGAGTCGCTATACCTTCCCACTCACTCTTGCTGAAAGCGCGCTCCCTCACGGCAGGCGGCCGGTATACACCGCCATCACACACGGAAGGCAACGCGCTCGACACTACCGCGGCGGCAGCAGCAGCTTTGCTAGAAGAGGAAGAAGCCGCAGCTCCGACTCCACCACCCGCCGAGGAAGTGCAATGTGTCTCCACGACCTTTCTCAGCTGAGCGCCAGCTGCAGGAGGTTCCAACATGCGCGCAGCGATATCGTACTGCTCGCAGAGATACTGCACACCCTCGGCAGTAGGTGTCTTGCTCATACTACTGCTACCGTCGCCAGACTTCTGGCTTCGCTTCACCTTGACAGCACCCCCTTGCAGCTCATCTGTCAGCAAACCAGCTTCGTCTGCCTGCTGCCACGCAGACTCTATGTACGCCTCCGCAAGCTCCAATGCAATCACGCGCAGCTTCATTGAACGCTCCGCGCGGATCGCCGCCCTCTGAGCAATCTTCTTTGTGTCTGAGGCGGTGGGGACGGCAGAATTGGCAAAACCGCCCTTGAGCACAATCCATATGGAGCCCCCTCCTGTCTTGCTACGTCGGCGTGACCCGCGCACCAACTTGCTCGACGCCTTTTTATTTTTCTTCTGGACTTGCTTCCGTGCAGCAGTCGCATCTTTCGCGCTGCCGCCGTCGTCTTTGTTGTTCTCCTTTGCGGCCGCCTTCTTCTGCTGTTGACGCTCGCGATGGTTCGCCTTGACCACGTGAAATAGCTTTCCTAGGTCCGAAAGGATCTGCCGCTCGTCCTGAACTGTACGCATGCCGCCCGCTGAAGGCATTTACTTGTTTCTGCTTCTTTTAAAGAAATAATAATAATAATAAAAGGTATTTAAAAAAATTATATAGATATGCACGTGCGCGGGGTAAAGAAAAAAAAAAGGTGCGGTAAGTCAGTAGAGAAAAATATAACTTTTTTTTCTTACTTCGATTTCACTTTTCTTTTGGTGTTGTTGTTGTTGTTGTTGTTGTTTCTCCACTTCGTTTTATTTGTAAATCTTCAATGCACTTTATTCTTCTCCTACTTGCGAAATGTGAGAAATGTAGAATAAAACAACGAAGAAAAAGACAAACACGTGAACAGCCAAGAGAAAAAAAAAAAGAAAGAATAAAAAAACAGCTAAATAAAAAGAAGTAGCTATGTGCGCGTGCTTTAATAGTAATAAAATGTATTAGTAGCTTCTCACATTCGTTATACACAATATATATATGTATATATACATATTCGTTAAGAGAAAAAAGGAAGAAGAAGAAGAAGATAGAGGAATGATGCATAGCAACGTGAACAACAACAAAAAAAAATAGATATATCTATGTATCTATATATATACACTTCAATTGTATCAACATGTAGGAGTGGTATCATTTATAAAACAAAAATGAGAATTTTATCACTTCATACACCAAACCATGAGAAGAGAAAAAAAAAATTTAAGAAAAAAAAAAGAACGTACTCCGTGTGTAACTAGAGGAGGTAGCGAGCAAGAAGAGATGGATCCTCTAGGAGCCAAACACTTGAAATTGATGTCATCCTATTTTCCTTCTCAATGCCTATTATTAACTCGTTCTCATGCTTTTTTTCTTACTTTATATTTGCGATTGTAGCGAAATTAATAAGATGCCTAATTGTAAAAATAAGATAAAAAAACAAAACAACAGTTGTATTACTCGCCGTCACTTTTGCTGGCACCGTACAGAGAAGGAAAATAAAAGATCAAAAGAAAAAAAAGCAGCACATAGTGACAAGAAAAAAAGTCTCGTATATAATAATTTTGAGAAAAAAAATCAAGTAGCACAAAGTTATCATTTATTTTGCTATTTTTCTTTTTATTTCGCTCATTGCCCATTTCTTACTCTTCTTTCCAAAAAAAAAAAACGACTGCATCATGCACACACGCACACACACAAAGACAAGCATCCGTATGTTGTTGCTGCTTTAAAAAAACAAAAAAAAATTCTTTTCTTTAAAGGCATGTCGCTCTAAGTGTATGTGAGCACCGTGAAAATCAGAAAAAAAAAAAAAGAGAATCAAAAACGTATGCTTCACAGAAAAACGAAAAAATAGCCAGCTCTTAAGTTTGAATGGGTTCCGCACTGCTTAAGAAAAGGGAAGAAAGAGATAACGAAAATGTAGTAAAAAAAAAAAAAAAAGAAACTCCAGTGTGCACAAACGCAAAGGGAAAAAAAAATGAGTACGTGGACTTCCTTTGAGTTTTGATAATAATAATAATAATAATAACAATAATAATAATAATAAAATGATGAAACAACCCGCAATGAATCGTGAAAAGAAAATAAAAGAGAAGAGAAGAAAAAAAAGAAATAGAGAAAAAATATACAAACAATACTGTAAAAAAAACAGTCAACTTTATCCACTTCAGAAAACAAATATATATACAAAAACAAGGCACTCAAAAGAAAAGGGAGTGAAATAATTTTAAAAAAAGTGACAATTGTTTAAAAAAAACATCAATAAAAAGTAAGGAGATGGATATTCCCTTTTTGCTCTCTTAGCACATTGACCCTTCATGATCGATGAGATTGTTGTTGTTGATTTTCCTTTTGATGTTCTACTCCAATAATAACAATATTGATAATGATCACAACAACAAAAAAAAAAAACACTATAAAGGTGTGCCCATGATACACAATAAACGCACACAAGATGTATCAGAGCATCACTGTGTCGCATGTCCCCCCCCCCCTCTCTTTTTCCCTTCAATATTGTCTTCCTTTTCTCTTGCATCACATGAAAATGATTCAAAATAAGACAAAGAGGGAGCGATTTTTTTTTTTCTCTCTTTCCCCCTCTCATTTAAAAATAAATGTTCGATCAGAGCCACCTCTCTCTCTCTCGGATGGTAACAACAAATGCGCAAAAAAAACAAAAAAACGATAATCGAGCATATCGATATGATAAGGGTTTAAAAAAAAAAAAAAAAAGATCTCAAAAAACAAAAGATGATTGTTTTTGTTGTTCTCACACATATATATATATTTATATTTATATTTATATATATTTGAAAAAAAGGGGGGAGCATAGACATGTAACGTCTTCTACTTCAATATAAACACGCACACACACGGTATCGATGTTTTTTTTTTTTTGTAATATCACAAAGTGCCTAAGTTGCGCTTGCTAGTAGCAATTTCAATGTGACAATTTATTAAAGCTTTTTTTTTCTTCCCCTCTGCACTACTCGGAGTGACGCCCCCGCTTTGTTCTGTGTATGATAAAAAACATTCGCTCTACGTCTCTCTCTCTTTATCTGAAGAAGAAAAAAAGACCAAAAAAAGTCGAAACTTCTTCTCGCTGTTGAGAATACAAACACACACACACAAACATGAAAACTTTGAGAAAAATAAAAAATGATAAAGAGAAGCCCCATATAGAAAAAAAGATTTTTCAAAGTACTACAGTCAAAACAGAGAAAATAGTAGGAGCTTTTAATAAATAGTAAAAAGAAGCATAAAGAAAAAATATTTAAAAAAAAAAATGCTTATTCATGTTCAGAGCAAAAAAAAAAAAGCAAAAGCAAAAAAAAAGAAAGACAAATTTCATTCATTCCGTTAAAAAAAAAGAAAAAAGAATTCAAGCGTATGTATGTATTTTTTTAATACTTTATCAAAAGGAAGAAGAAAAAGTAAAGAAGCAGGAACAAGCCACTCAAGCGTGTCAACAAATGGTATTATATATATGTAAAGCGCTCACCAAGCAGATAAAAAATAAATGCAAAGAGCACACACACGCATATAAGAGCAAATGTACTATATGGATTTAGAGGCGAAAAAAGGAAAAAAAAACGCGCACACATGTATGCAAACGCTACGGTTGACGAGAATTCCCCACATGATGTGTGTTTACACCAAATCCCAATCCCTCCATGCCAGCACCCGCCAGTAGCATCATCCACTGCCAGTGTTGCTGTTGTTGTACTGTCATGTAGTTCTGACAGCGGCCCCGCACCTTTAGGCGATGAAGAAGAAAGCGGATGCGACGTGGTCGGTAAAATTTTTAGTCCAGTTGCAGGAGCTTCCGATAATGTTGAATTCGCCACTGACGTGTATTCATACCTGGGAACACTATTGTGGCCACCACTGTTTATGTTGATATTGCTGATATTGCTGATATTGTTGCTTTATTTGAGTTGGATGCTAGCGGTGGGGTTCACAGGTGCAGAGATAAAAAGACTTGAGTGTGGTGACGGTTGCGCACTGAACGATGACAGTGGTGTGTACATGGAAGCAGCGGCAGCTTGATACGGTTGACCCTGTGATGAGTGCCCCGGTGTAAGTGCAGAAGCAGAAGCACCTCTGCCATCACCACCACCACCACTAGTCATCATTGTCGAGTCTCCAGCTAATGTATTCTGCGTATAGTCCTGAGTACCATGGCGCTCTGTCCCACTAATGTTCATTCGATTCTCACAATTTACAGCAGTGTTACTTCCGCTGGTCGCGCATTGCGAATGTTGCTGCTGTTGATGCAGTTGGCGTTGGTGATGCGATAGGTGAGGTAGCGATGCGGACTGGGGAGACACGCCGACGAGGAAATATGTGCTAGACTCGCTAGAACCAAACAACTCGGTAGAGGTATCCTGCTGTAGCTGTTGCTGTTGCTGCATCGGCACTGAAGATGTATAACACAGAGGTGGGGTCGGTGAGGTCACACTTGAGCCATTAGTAATAGGAGATACAGCCATTGCAAAATGAATGGGTTGTGCACCTGCTTGTTGGGGTGGTGTTCGTAAATAGTGTTGTTGCTGCTGGTGGTGGTGGTGGTGGTGGTAATACGGCTGTTGTTGTCGCTGTTGTTGTTGCTGATCTAGACGCCGGCCGAGAACAGTGCCAAATGCGGTTGCGTAAGCAGCTGGGGATTGCCGCTGCGGCAGTGACTCACGCACTTGCTGTGTCTGAACGTTGGGCTGCCCGTGTGGCAAAAAATTATGAGGTGTTGGTAGCGGCTGGCGTTGACTACCGCTCAACCAGGTGGCCCCGCGAGGAGCAGCAAGAGAAAGCTGTGATGGCTGCATAAGTCCAGTGGGCATCGGTGATGCTCCAGAGAGCGTGGGCAAGGCAGCAGTGGAAGTCATGGCAATGGGTTGACCTACTGGATAAGCGAATTGATTGCCGCCACTACCGCCGCTGTGGCTATTATAGTCGAAAGGTGGTGGTGGTGGTGGTGGTGGTAAGGCCTCTTGTCTTCCGTGATCATCCTCAGCGTACACACATGGCGTGGCAGTAGTCGCACCTCTTTCTGCTCTGCCAACTGTCGCTGATTGTGTCGTTGTAGTGGCGACGATGTTGCCGCCATCCCTCGCATTCGTCCCTCGAAGCTCAGCATTTTCATTTTCACCATTGTTATTGTTGCCATCGTAGGTGTTGCTGCTGCTGCTGTCGTTGTTCATCACAATATCTTGGCTCGCTGCTTGTATGAACGGGACCAGAGAATGAACAAAGTTACACAAGTTACCGAGATTGCACATACGCTTAAACTGGAAGTGTGCGCAATGCCGAGGACGTAAATTCTGAAGTACCATGTTCTGCTGCTGGAGCTCCGCCTGCGTCAACGACCGTCCCTCCGCGGTGGCTGCTTCTTTCTTTTGCTTGATTCGTTCTAAGACGAGAAAAACGTTCCCGATTCCAGCAGTCTGTAATATTTTCTCCGAAGGAATTTGCTGTGGCGTCGAATGGCTTTGGTTAGGCGGATAAACGTAGAAAACAACGCCAGGTGGCATTGTTGCGTAGCGCATCGTGTTCTTTCCCCCTGCCAGCTCTTCCGCCGTGATGGGAGACACGTTGTGCTTGGTTAGATCTAGAGCACCCCCATGCGCGCCACCGCCGGAGCTTGTGGCAGTAACCGTAGCGATGGTGTTGGCAATCGTAGAGGAGACGCTGTTCTCGTTGATGTGTACCCACGTAGAGCTCGGCAGCACACAGCTGTGAATATACGGACACTCACATCCGTTTGAGCACCGCTGACTCAAGTATCGCTTGCATAATTGAAAGCGGAAGCGGGTCTGTGCACCGTATCTCTCATACAACGCAAGGTACTTGATCGCACCACGTGTAATGGCAATATGCTCGCTCGCAATCGTGTAGTGCTGACTAACATCGGAGTCATACAGTGAAAACATCCACGATCGTGGGCACATTACCTCTTCACCCTGGGCTGCCTCTAGCATCTCTGTGAGTTGCGCCGCGGAGACAGTCGGTGTGCTGCCCCCGACCATAAGTGGGGTGTCTTCTTTCTCCATTTCTACGCCCAGTGAAGTCATAGCGTCACCGCTGGCGGGCACATTTGTATCTGGGCCTTGATACGCCGGAGAAGGAGACGAAGAGGATGTGTGAACCGCCGGAGAAAGATGTGACGACGATGGCGGTGGTGGTAGAAGTCTCTGCGAGTAGGTGCTAATAACATGTTGTAATGGCTGAGGTGCTGCGGCTGCTGCGTTGGACATGAGTGGTGGCGGTGGCGGTACTTGTTGCCCCTGCTGTTGCATGTGGTACGAATCATAGTGAAAAGCTTGAAATTCTTCTTGTTGTTGCTCCTGCTGGTGTTGTGGAGGTGACAGTAGTGGTGGCATTGGGGGACTATCCACAGTAGCGAGGAATCCATCAGGCATCCGCTGCACGTGGCTGTGTCTATGCAACTCATGCCGCTCCAAGACAGCGATATCGTCCGCTACATTGCTATGTGTGCTGCTGTTCTCATGACCGTAGCGACCCGCTGCGTGTTCTTCCGCATAAGACAGCTGCTGTCGCGGAGCGCAATGTTGTGAGTACTGCTGCTGCTGCTGCTGCGAGTTTTGGTGTTGAGATGTCATTACAAGTGGAGAAACGGCACTATGAATGGCCGCTGGATACGCGGAATCCACAACAGTATGCTGCTGATACTGAAGATGATGATGCTGCTGCTGCTGAGAGCTTTGGTGTTGAGATGTCATTACAGGTGGGGAAACGGCACTATGAATGGCCGCTGGATACGCGGAATCAACAACAGTATGCTGCTGATACTGAAGATGATGATGCTGATGCTGCTGAGATCTATAAGAGTTATCGCAAAGGATATCACGCAGGTGATGTACGTGGGCGGCATCGTAGCTGTGCATTTCCGACTTGAGATGCGGATGATGTGACATGAGCAGCGAGCACCTGCTTTGGAGCTGACTTTGACTTTGACGCTGCTGATGTTCTGGTTTTCTGCTAAAACTAGTACTGGTGCTACTATACGACGTCGATGGGATGTACAAGAACGATGCTCGATCGTTAGCGTCACCGCTGAAGCTGCCGCCTTCCACTCCACTACCATCGCCGCCGGACTGTTCGGCCGCATTCCTGGAGTTGACACTACGACTGTCAACGATGCCTGTGTTATCATCGCTGCTGTTAATCGGCATGTGATGTTTGGGGGGTGACGCCTCAGCAACATGAGCATCAGCAGTGGTACAAGCGGCGATGCTGCTGTTGCTGTCAAAGACATCGGAGCCCATCTCTGCAGTTGGATTTCTATAGGCGCCGCTGTAGCTGAAGGATCGTCCGCGACCAGATTCACTGACAGCAACGCTATGATTGGCATTGCTGTTGTTGTCGTTGAGAAGAGCGGTGTTAGGATCCAGAACCCCCACATCGTTGAAACTGGTGCCGGTGTGACTGTGGTTATGAGCACCTCCGCAGGTCCCACCAGCAGCAACAGCAGTAGCTCCGTAATTCATGTTCTGCACGCGTGATGGTCCGGTACTGCTACTGGCTCGATACGAACTAAAAAACAATTCCTCATCTGTCCCTCCGATTAGCAGTTCATCCACGTTAGCAAGCCACCGCTCTCCTCCGGTCGAAAAGGACAAACGCGAAGATGGCGCGGAGGCGGTGTCCTTGCTGTTCGCGTGGCGGCTGCTACGGTTCTCACTAAAGCTACTGAACTGAAGCAGCGGGCCTCCAGATATGGCGCGCAGACCGGCATCAGAGAGAGTCGTGAGTGCAGTCATAAAACCGCCTCCGCCACAGCCAGTTTCGCGCGGTGGATAGCACCGATGATAGTGATGCGGAAGCTGTCGCGAACTGTGATGGTGTCCGTTGCTGCTAGCTGCGCTGTGATGACTGGCATTAAAGCTGTGACTGTGTGCACAACTGTGGCTGCGGCTGCGTACGTTGTTACTATGACTATTAGTGGTGATAGTGAGGTTCGTAGTGGCGGTACTGCTACCCGTGTTTACATCCGCTCCTTCTCCTCCTTGAAAATCTGAAACCACAATTGGTGTGCCACTTTGCCGTGCTTTCATGTACGGTGAGAGTAGTGGTGTCTTGGCAACTTCACCTTCGTCACCATCACGTCCTCTTCCACATGCAATGCTACTGCCATCTCCATTTCCTAGTGCCCCACCTGCAGCGGCGACACCTGTCAAAGAATCGCACGCCTGCGCGGTGCTTCCCAAGGATCTCCGCGTGACCAAGTTGTGACGGTTATGGTACGGATTGTGACGCCATGGCAGAGAGTTGGGACTGCTGCTAGCGCACTCTGAGAGCAGAATTGAATTGCCAAGAGCACCGCGGCGGCCACCGCTGTAGTACGTACCTTCGCTACTTGATCGTTCCATATAAAAGTGCAGTTGTAGTGTAGCATCGGAGTCGTGTGGCGATGCCCTGTGTTCGTTTTCTTCTTCTATGGCACATTGTTGATTATCGTTGTAGCTGCCACCATCGCTACTGCCTCCAGCAAGTGGGTTCGTCGTCGAGTGCACAATGTCTTTATTACGCTTCCGCGCGGAGAGATCCATTTCTTTTTTTTTGGCTGTTGGAAGAGGAAATATATATATATATATATATATATATATATATATATATATATATATTGAATCACGTTTGCTTGAAGAATATGCGGCTAGGTGTTGATTATTATTATTATTTTTATTAGCACTGTCTCTCTCTCTCTTTCTCTGTCTCTCGTTCTGACGCTTACTGTTCCGCGCTTGATACAAAATAATAATAATATATAATAATAATAATAAGAAGAAGAAACACTAATAATAATATTAATATCTACAAAGATGTATGAAGATTTAAAAAAAAAAAAATGAAGAGCACTCACTCCTTGATTCACTTTGTACTTGAAATAAAGATAGAAAATCAGTCCCCTTTTTTGGTTTCACTTTCCCTCTCTTTTTCTTCTGTTTGTTTACTATCCTTCAGAATGACCCTTCTTACTAATATGAATATTTTGAAAATATATATATATATATATAGTAGATTTGATGTGCCTAATTAACTTTTGAATACCTTTCCTTCGCCGCGTATATATATATGTTTTCAATATATATGTAAATGTATAAATTTCTTCCTTTCGGTAAAAGGCAGCTATGAGTGTGCGTATGATGTGCTGTTGTGCCCTCCTTCTTGAAGGACTTCAGTGAAGCAAAAATAATGTCTAAAAGAAAAAAACTTTGAAAGATAAAGCGCAGAGGTACAAAGGAAGAAATATATATAAATAGAAGAAACTATCCCTAGAAACAGAAAAAAAATGTCCAGAGAAGCAACATGCATACTTCTGAAAAATATATCACGTTGTGATAGCTACATAAGCGTTTAAACCATTTGTTTTTTCCCCCTTTATTGCCTTTCTCATATTCATTTTTTTTTTTTGATTATGTCCTTCACGCAAAAGTGAAAAAACGACCAACAGCGACAACAACCACATTATTATTTTACGTTTACGACGCAAGTACCAAAAAAAAAAAAAACAGCTATCATCACCCACTCACTGTGTGACTGTCTGAAGGAGAAAGAGAGAGAGAAAAGAACAACGAACGTTCTTGCATTTCTCTGTTTTTGTATTAATATATATATATATATATATATATATATGTGTGTGTGTGCAGGTGTCTGTACGTACGTCTCGTCATTTCTTTAAATTTATCGTTTATATTTCTTCGATTGCTTTTTTTTGCTATCCTTTCCTCTTCCCTTCGTGTGCTCAAGGATACATGATTGGCAGAGCAAGCTATTTGTTTCTTCTGAGCTAGAAACATTCATATATTTTTTCTTGGCGCAAGACGCACACACAATACGTGGCAACATGCCAGTCTCGGCCACTATACACCTTTCTCTATCTCTCTCCCCTTCGCCCTTCATTGATTTCTTGCTGTCTCGCCTTCTCCTCTTCACCTTCTCCTTCACACAGACGCACACCCATCTTTAAATTTTGTCTGTCGCCTTAGCAACCAACATAATATCAAGAAATACTCATGCTACTACTATGGTTGGTTTCTTGTTCTCACCCCTATCTCATTCACCACTGCTGCTGCTGCTGAGACTGCTCAAGCATAGCCTTCAACTGAACCTTCATCGTCGTTGTAAATCGCGGCTGATCTCGCACGCCGATGCAAAACTGACGTGCCCCCTCCGGACCGATGACGCTACACAGTTCACTATAAATCGCCTCCATCGCCGCCTCGCCGAAGCGCTGCACCGCTGCCTTGCATAGCTGGCTAAATTCACCGATGATGAGAAAGTTTTTGGCGTCCTTCAAATCAAACTGGCAGGCGGAAATGGTCCTGAGCACGGTTGGTATAAACTCGCTTAGCACAAAGGTGCGTAGCAGGACGTAGTTGGCTTCCACCTCTGGCATGCGCACCGCGAGTTCTGAAAGGAGAGCAACCTGCTCCTCCGCACAGCACTCGAGCACGAGTTTCGTGACGGTTTGAATGGAAGACTTGGGCAAGTCCAAGTCCGTCGGGAGCGTAACAGCAAAGGTAAACTGGCGCAAGATGCCTTGCAGCTGTGCGTGCGGTATCTGCAATACCGCCGCTGCACAGCCCCACGTGGCGACGCTAAACATATACGCCGATAACTGACGATACACATCGAGTTTCTCACGGGAGCACTCGCTCACCACTCCCATGGACACCACCGGCGACGACTCCGCCAGCTCGCCAAGTTCGCAAACTTTGGACCACACGCACGGGGTCAACTGCGTGACCATATCGACACCGCGTGCCCCCGCTTTATTCACGAGCTGCAGCATCAGCCGAAGAAGCTTCCCCAACTCTGGCACCGCCTCCATGGCGTCGAGGCACTCACGTACATACGTGTCAAAGTACGGTGCAATCACATCGAAAGGGATCGTGTTCACCATTTGATGAAAGTAGTGACCGCCGCGATCCCGCACAACGCTAGAGGTACGCCAGGTGCGCACGACGTGCATGACCTGCTCGGTGGCAGAGGCAAAGAGTGCAATGACTGCTTGCTGGACCGCGGTTGGCGCCGCTGTTGTGCTAGCAGATATCGAAACAGGGCTCGAGCCATCCACCGAAGCCGACCGCGAAGAACCCGCATCGCCACTGTTACTAGTGGGCAGCACGCTCGCACTCATGCCCTTTGCAAGTGCACTAAGATATGAAATGTGATTAGCCACGTTCGTGTCATACCCGCCGCCGCCGCCGCTGCTGCTGCTGCCAACCTTGTCGCTACTCGCCTGCCGCATGAGTGTCTTCACGGTGTCTTGCACGATAGTACTCACCATTTGAATGGCCTCTTCGTCTGACGTCGTGGCGCAGGCTTCAGGTTTCAGTGACGCATCCCCCGCGGTGCATCCTCCGCCATTTTGGTCCCCGCTGAACGCGGCGATCTCGCAGGACAGAGATATGACAGCGGCTGCATCGCCGCCGCCTCCGCCAGCCCCGTTTACTAGTTGAAAAGAAGAAGAAGAAGAAGAAGACACGGCGGAGCTCAAGATGATGCCGATCAGGGTGCCCATCGCCTCGTACATCTCTCGACAATCGCTCGGAAGCAGCACGCACGGCGTCGATGCCACTATTGTCTGCAAAGCGCGAACCATATCGGGGGCGTACGTGAGCAAGCATGGCTTCAGAACCTGCAGCATGTGGCCGAACAAGTAGCAAATGCGCGCACGAGCCTTATCGTTGGGATTCGCAATGCCACTCGGTACAAGCAGAAAGCGATGAAGCAAAACCGGGATGAACTCCTTGTGGTACGTAAAGAAGATCGAGTAGCGGTCCATCACCTCGAAGAACGTGAGATGCACGCAGCTGCAGGTGCACTGGAGCACGATCGCATCACACGTGAGCAGCTGCACAAACATTTGAGAGAACATGTCGTCCGGGTCGCGTAAACAGTCCAGCTTGATCGCCTCACCAACTTCATAAAAAAACCGGAGCACGGCTTCTGCAAAATCGAACTTGGACACTTCTGACATCATCAGCGCTCGCGCCGCTTGCACATCATCACCGTTGCCATAACTCGTCCCTGTTGTAGACATGAAGATAGTGTTGAAGGTACATCTGCTATCACTAAACTGCTGCTGCTGTAGATTTCCAGCATTACCGCCACTACCACTACCGATTGTGCCCCCACCACACCGTAAGGAGCTGTTCGATAAGTCGTAAGAGTTGTCAAGGACTGAGTCTAAGCCACCGGTGATCACGCTGACGAGCAAAATGAGATGCTGCATCACTAGGCCTGAATTTCGACGATGCAGAAGCCGTATCAAGTTATGTAGCGTCTTCCGCTGATCCACCACTGCGTCCTCCCAGATTCGATCGTCGCCTTCGGTCATACCCAAAATCCTGGTGCGGTAAAACAGCATAAAGAGAAGCTCCGAGGCCTCCTGCTCGCGCAGCGTCGTCGGCGTCTTCACAAGGATCTGGATAAAGGGCAAAAGAATGTCAAGCACCTCGTAAAGATCGATCTTCAAGAGTCTCAGCAGCTGAGATATCGCCGTGTGGAGTGCGCTAGAAAGCCCGTCGAGCAGTTCTTGAGTGATCTCAAAAGGCTTGTCGTGCACGAGTAAGGATTCTCCAGAGTCCGTCATGACCATCATCGACGCCACCACAGCCTCACCACAGGTACCTAACTGTTGCTGCTGCTGGAGAGTACTGTTGACTGTCTCTAGTAGAGAAAGAAACTGCTCTGCCACCGACACAACCAACTTCGCGACGGAGTCGATGAACATGACGTCCTCTCCGCGCGCAGGCGGTACATCAAGCATCGCCACAATACGAGGAAGTGAGTCTACAACGTTAAGAGTGGCGAGGCAGTGCATCTTGGTGCCTGGCAGCTGTTTCTTCTCCACCAGGGAGTGCATGCACGCGCTGGCGCCGACACGAAGATCTGGTACCGTCACTAAGTAGTACAGCAAGTTTATCCACTCCGGCGACATCAACTGCATGACGTCAATCCACTCAATGTAGGTCTGTAGAACAGCGAGACACACCTTTGCCAGCTCAGGGGCACGCAAACGGCAGTCGCAAAGTACAGAGTACCAGGCCTGCAGGGCACGAGGAATTACGTGCTCACGCATGGCATCCTTAAGCTGCGTGTCGCGCTGGCGCTGCTGCCGGTCGCGGTCCGTGCGATCCCGCACGCGCACCACACGTTCATCAATGTACTCAAATATACGCAAGAAGTAAAGCGTGACGGCGTTCGTGGTGGCAGTTGGTGTTACCGTCGCAGCGGTAGAGGAGAAGAGGGGAGAAGGAGATAAAGACAAGCCGTTGTTGGTGTTGGTGTTGTTGTTGTTGTTGGTGTTGGTGTTGGTGTTGCTGTTGCTACTGTGGGCCAGCAGATCAAAGAGATCAGTGAAGAAAGTTCTCCAGCGGTGCGGGAAGAATTCCTGAAGGCTCACCACCATCAACTGCGCGTGTTTGTTGACCAAATAGTCGGCAGGCGCCGTCGCCGTCGGTGATGCTGCCGTGCTGCCCCCGATCGTGGTGGTGGTGGTGGTGGTGGTTGTGGTGGACGATGATGCACCCACGCTGCTGCTGCCACTGCCACCACCCGCCTGGTTGGGCAGAGAACTAGAGAAGAGGTAGCGGTATATAAAAGAAAAGAGAGTGCGATAGAGCTCCTCTGCCTGCGCCGCATCCACGGTCATCGCGATGGTAGGCAAATGATGAATTACCGTGTTGAAGGCCCAGAAACAGCGTATCTCGTTCACTGGCTCATTGCTGATAATGTGAAAACTCAAGTTGAGTCCATCAGGGGAGTCACGGAGCTGCATCAGGTAATGCTCTGCATCTAGGCGCTCCCTCGTGGTCACCTGACCTGGGTGATATCCGTGCGTCACGAGAAGAGCTTGAGTGAAGTGCTCAGTGGACATCTGTTGCTGCTGCTGCTGCTGCATGATTATCCAACGACAAAAAAAGAAGGTTAAAAATAAAATAAAATAAAAATGATAAGGATAGTTTGTATACTGTGTTCTCTCTTTTCCTTTAATTTACTTTGCTGAGCTTCTCCTTGCAGCGCCTTTCTTCTTATTCGTTTTACTAATTATTGATTTATTGTGGTTGTTGTTGCTTTTCTTTCCAGTTCTCTTCCGGTATAAAACTGAAGCCAACACAGACTCAGAAAAGAAGGGAAGAGAGGGGAAGAGAGGCAACAGAAAGAAAGAAAGAAAAAAGAAAGGGCTGAGGCAGTAGTTACCACTTTATTGGCACAAAGAATATATATATACCTTTAAGAAACGAAAAAAAAAAGAAAGATACTGAGGTTATATATTTGGAAAAATAAAATGAAAATGATTAAAAATAGGGGGAAGAAAAACCAACAGAAGGTGAGCCTAAGCTTGAAACAAAGAAAAGAAAGAAAGAAGGAGTAGTCTGTGGTCTATCTTCAGTATCTAATCATGTACTACTTCCTTTATATAAAGAAAGAAAAATATAAAGTAGAAAGAAAAAAGAGGGTGGTGAAAGGGAAAAAGAAAATGAATTGAAACGCGTTCACCCGCCCGCCCTTCCACTATATACTATATAGGGGGTATGTGCAATAGCCTTCTGCAACAAAACCAATTTGATGATCTAAAAAATGGCTTTATTACACTTGAAAAAAAAATGCTTTCCTGAAGGGATAAAAATATGGAGAGATAGTGATAAAAATAAATAATTATGTGTGCCTCTTCTTTTTATTGTCGTTTTAAAGGGCAAAAGATTTAATGACTTCAGTACTTCCTCCACACTTCTAAAAAATAGAAAAAAAAGAAAAAAAAGAAAGAAAGCAAAAAAAAATCATCAAAGATCCATCCATGCTTACAAGTATGATCAGGCACATTGATGTGTAAATTTACCAAAAAAAAAAAGGCAAAAGCGAGATATATGTATGTTTATTATTATTATTATTATCTTTAAGCGTGCTTCTCACAGTAACTTTGTTTTTGTGTAAATTATGTTTTCATGCGTGTGTGCGTGTGTTTGTATGTACCTTTTTTTATAAAGATGAAGAGAACAACAAAAAAAAAAAACTTTAAATGGAAAAAAAGAAAAAAAACATAGAGAAGTATCCTCCTCCTCCTCCACGTCCCTCACACCCACGGCGACCATCCGGGATACATGGCGGATAAGTTTTCTACGCTCTGTGCGGACTGTAACAGTTTCTGCACCTGCGTCTGCACACTCAACTGCTCCCCGCCATCGTACCCGTTCAACTTTGCCGTCACACGCGCTATAGTGCGTTGTGCATCCGCCGGCGTTGTCCGGCGATGGCGCGCCTCCTCTGGCTTCTCCTCCGCATTTTGGTTCTTGTTTTTGCGGAGAGCAACAGCAGCGTCGCCGCCGCTACCCTCCTCTCTGCGAGCACAGAGCACCCAGCGCGCGAGCGGGTCATGAACGAAAGCTTCCAGAATAGTCAGTAACACATCGCGTCGTGCTCGCAAAACATTCAAAGCAGCCACGCACTGCACGGCGAAGCCGCCATCTACACCGCGAACGCCAAAGCCGTCGACAATGTTGCGCGTCAAGCGGAAGGGCACCAACTCCGGGATGGCGAGCAGTTTGTTTTGGTCGAACGCGATGCCCAAGTCAATGTGCACCAGCTCCGCGGTACGGCGGTGCAAAAGTAAGTTACTTCCGTGACGATCGCCCAACCCCACAATGAAACCCACCATACTTGAAGCAGCAACACTACGTGCGTATGCTTGTCGTCGCTCCAGCCACTCCTGCAAACTGGCGTAGTGCTCAAAAAAAAAGTAGTGTAGCGCAGGGGTGAAGTTAGCATAAATAGAAAGCAACGTTCCCGTCTTGAGTGTCTTCGGCGCCTCGCTCAACTTCGCTCGGCACTCCCACGTGGTGTATTCTCCGGGGAAGTAACGCTCATGAGCACCAAGAACGCTGCCATCAGGGGTGCCTGTCAGATACTCGCCAAGCGGCATCGTGTTGTCCACCCATTGCAAAATGCCCACCGTTGGTGCCAGTGGAACCACGCTATACGTGTAAACACGTAACTCACGCGTAGTGCATCCTCCTCTTCCGCCCATCCTCGCCGCTGCGCTAGATGACGTCGAAGCAACAGCAGCAGTCGCCGTTGCCGTTGTGTTGCTGGTGCCTGTCTGTGATGCATCGCCAGATGATGGATCCCCAACCCCTTTAAGGAACAGCGTGTTCGCCATACTGAAGACCTGCTCGATGAGAGCGTCTTGCCGCAAATCGTCGTTCGACTTTAGGAGTTGGCGCACTGCTTGTCCATCACTTAGAATGCACGTCAAAGCCTTCGGGAGGTTGATGCCCCCTGGCGTCGTGTACTCGAGAGCAAATCGCATCACAGTAGGAAACGAGGGGGATGACGATGGCAACACCGACGACGTCGTCGTGGTGGCGGCGGCAGCAGCAGTGGATATCTCGATTTCATGCGCAAGCATCAGCAGTGATGAGGATGGCACCGAAATCGTCGGTGGTGGAATGGATAGTGCTTGATTCGTGTTCAGCTTCGCGATCAGTAAGTGGCTGGGGATTATATGCATTTTAGACTTGGCACCGCTCGTGCTCGGCGGAGTAAAGGCAAGCTCAATGTAGGCTACACTGAGCTTTTCCGCGTCCTCGACGTACTGTCTGCGCTGCCGCCAGGCTGCCTCCACGTGGTCCGGCAGCTTCACAAGCAAAACTGCTGCTGATGAAGGCGATGAGACAGATGTCAAGTCAGCAAGCGGATGTCTCGACTTCATCCGGGTCAGAATGCGCTGCGCAGCGGCCACCTTCGCGGTGTCCACGCTGTGCGCTGTGTTGACCTCTCGTGTGCTTCCAAACTTCCCGCCGTTGCTGAGAGCAAGCAGCGGCCATACTGTCTGTAGCGGATGCTCGCACGCAATGCGGAGCACGAGTTCCTCCAGTTTGCTGATCGTGTTCTGGTCTCTCGTATTGTCATTACTACTATTACCATTCCCGCTGCCAGTAGTCGTAGTAGTCGTGGTAGTCGTGGTGGTGCTGTTGCTGTCGCCACCAAGCTGCGCTGCGAGTTGTTGGAAAAGTGGCAAAAACTTATACAAGGGGGTCTGCGTGATCGTCTTTGTGAGGACCTTCTCTACAATTTCATTGTGCTTGTGCGCGCCGCTGCGCTGCATCGACGAGGACGAAGATGACATGGTCGAGTTAGCCGCTGTGTCAGCCAGTGCGGCGGCGTCGTCGCCGTCGTGCTCACGAAGCCACAGACCCACGAAGAGAAAGGCAGCGTGCACGTCGTCGTCTTCTCCGCCGCGTCCACCACTGTGAGGACCCGAGAGCTGCAGGTATTTTCCGTATGCATTCAAGGCACTTCTACGGTACAATGCATAACTCGACACCTCTCGGTTTAACTCTTCCTCCTCCGCAGCCATCTCACGCCACAGTGTGCGCACGCGAGTCTTTACCAGCGCCTCCTCCTCCTTCGTTAGTATGACAGCAGCAGCTCCGGATAGTGGTGGTGGTGGTGGTGATGATGATGCTCCCGCGCGCGTGGCGCTGGCAGACGCTTTGACTGCTGCCGAAGATGCAGCCAGTTGTGCCTCTAGTGCGCGCAGCGTCTGCCGTGACTCCGCAATGCTGGCTCGCAGCTGCTTGTACTCGTGCGTCCGCAGGCGCGCTGCGATATCGCGTGCGAGGGTGTGACACAAGTAGGCAAGTTGGAAAGTACAGGCGCCACTGGGGTCGTTGGAGAGCGCCTTGGTGAGAAACGGGTCGCGCACGAGCTGGGCAAGCGGTACTGTCTGCGTTTCTCGACTCCACAGCACAAGTCTGTGGACCACGTGAGGGTTGAGGAAGGCCGTGGCTGGGAGTCGGAAGAGGTTCTGTGCCTCAATGAGAAGTTCATCAGCGCTGTTCAAAGTGAAGTCAGCACTGTTTCTCTTGTCAAATGATGAAGAAAGTTGTAATGGAGGTGCTTGAAGCCTCGCCATGGCCTCCTGACGCATCCCGAGCCCATAGAGTGACTGCGCGTGAAGAAGCACGACATCCACCATGTCCTCTGTGCCAACGCTGATGTGCAGCCCGTGTCGTGTGAACTTCTCTAGCGGATATCCCTCCCTCCTCCTCGAGGCGCGACCGTCACCGCAGCCATCATCCCCATCCTCATCACCGTCGTCGTCGTTGTTGCAGCGCAAAGTACGAACTATACGGTGACACGCCTGCGCGCTCTGCAGACATGCCCGCATGACGCACGATTCAAACTCACAAGTCCAGCGGTACGCAAGCTGTGGCATGCCTTCACGCAGCGCACGCGCAGCGGCACTTCGCAAAAACGTCACCCATGCCGCCTCGGAATTCTCGCTAAGCTGGCAAAGGCTGCCACGGACGGCATCAAGCGTGCGACAGTATGAGTAGGGCAGCTGTCGCTGATGATAGTGAAAGTAATCATCTCCGCCAATACTGCTACTCATGGCGGTGCCGCCGTAGCTGCTGCTAGACATGACTGCAATACGAGATACCGCTTCTCTACATTGCCGCTTCGACTGAGCACCGCCGGCAGCAGCCGCAGCAGCGCCATTATCATCAAGAAGTGGGCTCCGTATGATGCGGGCACTCTTACCGCTTCTGATCTCCATAGCATCCATCTCTAGCCATCGCGGCGGCCGCACACCGTCGTTACATGCGCCACTGTTGTTGAGATTGCAGCTGACATCAGATACTCTTCTCATTGTCCCATTGCACCTCGTCATGGCTTCACGTTGACCACCACTGCCTCCATTGAAAGCACTGCTATTGCGGCCACACTCGGCCACGTCACGCAATGCCTCAAGGGCTACCATGCCTTGCAAGAACGACGATGGATGCAGCGCCCGCAGCACACTTGTCTGACCCGCCTTGAGAGCGTGCGTCAAGGCCGCTGTGTCGCGTCTGCGGCACGCAACAAGTGCGTGCAGTATCGATTCATTGAAGGACATGGGCAGCGGAATGTTGTCAAGCGAAGAGAAGGAAGGGCTTGCGCTACACATCACCGCCGCTCTGCTACCTCCGCTAGAACTGCTGAAGCCTCTAACATTTGCGCTCGTGTGACCTCCACAGCCAAGCCGCTCAAGCACAAGCGGACTCACCAAAGACGATGACAATAAAGAAGAAGACACGTCATCTGGCGTATACCACAGCGAGCAGCGCCAGGCCGCCTCCGCAAGTGTGTCCCGTAGAGCAGCTTCCTCTGCTAGTGTACGGCTCACGTGCACCTTCATCACTTCTTCCGCACTGCCCTCCATACTGGTGCTTCCCGCATGTGATTGCTGAACGGCCGAGGGTACCGTTGGTTTTGATTCCGAGAGAAGCGTCGCGCCAAGCAGCACTTCGAGAGCAACTTGATCAAGCCCAGCATTCAGCAGCACTCGCGCCTTGGCAACTGCGCGTAGTCCTGCGGTCATCTCCTCCGTTGCCGTAGCGGTTGACTTCATGATTGTACCAGCATTCAAATCTTGAGAAAGTGCCGAAGGTCGCTGGCACATCAGCACGTTAGCGTCGAGCGTGCGAAGTCTAAAGGGCCACAACGTGCTACTTTCATCGCCACTGGTGCCATCCATCTGGATAACGGAAGCGACTGCCTCAAACACTGGCAGCACACCCGCGTAGAACGCACGCAGCCTCGACAAGACACGCTCGTTGCGCTCATCTTCTCTTGTCTGCCGCCCGGCTGTGTGATGGTGATGACTCGTACTGCTGCCACTGCCATGAGGGCCACTCACAGACAGGCGTGTATCGGCAAGCGTTGCGTGTGGGAACAATAAAGAGACGGCATGATGCGCAGACGCATGGGTCTGCCCGCTGGCGTCCGCGGGTGGTGCACCATTATCCCCGACGGCGTAGAGGTCACTACTGCGAGGACCCAGTGGGATGCCCTTCCGCGTGCCCAGCAGCGACTCGCCAGCCCACTCAGAAAAGAAAACCGCCAAGTGGGGCTCATGTACGGCCACCGCAGCCGCAGCGAGGTGCTGTGCAGGGATATCACTCAGCCACATACATTCTGCCATGTCGGCTGGCTGTGGTACCTGACCGACGGTCGACACCATCGCAGTGAGGAGACTCATGATGAATGTTCTATGTGCGTCGTAGGAGAATTCATTGAGGTCATCATCATCATCATCATCATCATCCTTGCCTCCGCGGCCCTGGTCCTTGTCTGCAACTCCCTCATCGCAGTTATCGACCGTTCGAGTCGAGCGCGCAGCGCTGCCATTTGATGTCGCTGCCGACGCTGTAGTTGTATTAGTGGAATTAGATCGCATTTTGCATCCCTTCACACCGGTCGTCTTCACCGCCTGAACAATGATACAAGTGCACATGTGTAAGGAGTGCAAAAGCAGTCGCGTGGTGCGTGGGTACGCGCGTGCGTGCGAGATAAGATGAAGGTCAAGCAACTCGCACCACTCCCGGCGCCGCTCACGCTGTCGCTCTGATTCTGCCTTTCCCGTGGAAGAGAGCATCACGTGACAGAGTACAACAGAGAAAAATGAGTCTGCAAAGCAAATGTCCTGTGGCGGGGGCATAGCACAACGAGAAGAAGCAGATATATGTAGTGCCGCAGCGAGAGAGGGCGAAATAGCGAAGAGCTCCTCCTGGCCAGAGGTGGCAGCAGCAGCCTCAAAAGCAAGCATCGGCAGTGCTGCTTCCAGCACACGAGACTTCGTTGCCAAGCCGTACGTGTTGATGGCGGCGATCAAAAATAAGGGTAAGAAGCTGCGCTCATTGTGATAGCGGTACAACGTGCGCCACAGGCGTGCGTCAAGAAGGTGCAGTGAGGACAACAGAGTTGCGTCAGTAGCAGCAGCGGCAGTACTACTGCTACTCGTAGTAGAAGAACAAAACATTGAAGTGATGTCCATCGTGCCAGCAGTACTTGTTGTCTTCATCATTGGCCCCGATGATGCTGCAGACGCGATAGATCCACCACGACACATGGCACGATAAAATGGATGAAGCGCTTCCCTCGACAACGTCCTCAAGTTCGCTCCTCGTGCGTGGCTGTTGGCTATGTGATCGCAGCTGATGCTGTCATATGCCCCTGCCTCTGCATCCTCCTCTTCCTCCTTCTCCCTCTTTTCTTCCGCATCCTCCAGCTCCTCAGCGGCTTCTTCGAGTTCCCACATGCCCCATGCCATGCCAAGTATCGCCGTGTCAAACGGTAGCACACGCGCATCGCCTGCCTTTCTCAAATGCAAAGGGGAACAAGACGTGGATGACGAGGATGCGGCCGAGGTCCTGATGTAGTCCAGAGCGGCCTTCACCGTAGATCGAGCGCTCCGCCGGTGAATGCGCCAGCGAGTACCCGCAGTACTACCACTAGTGTCGCTTCCAACAGACGAGTTGCCTAGCATCGCTAGATCCTCCGCGAGCCAGCGTCGTAGTGTGAAAGATGCCATGGCGGCCACATTCGGATTTGAGTGGAAAGAAAGCGCATAAAGATGTCGCATGTGGTGTGCGTATGCGCTGCCCATCACGTGTGCAATCATCTCCGCAACAGGATCGGTGTCCGCGACGATGGTCGTACTTCGCACAGGTTCCGCGGTGTTGTTGTTGGGAGTTACCTGCCGCAAGCTTCTGGCCTTCGCCGTGCGTTCACTACCTCCGCCTCCTCCCTTGTGCGATGTCTTGGCAGACGAAAGCGCATTCGGCGTAGGCGTAGCGGCAGAAGCAGCCGCGACTGCTTCTTTAGATAAAAGTCGTCTTCGTTTCCTCGAGTTGTGGTCACTGCCTGCTAGTAGAGCGTCGCCCAAGACATCCCGAGAAGAAAAAATAGCGCGAGAGATGTCCAGCGCCTCACCGGCTTCAATGAATGCCCAAGAAAGGCTACGAAGGAGCTCCAGCGCTGCCAGCTGGTCCTCCTTGCTGCGTCCTATCATGCTGCTGTTACTACTACTATTGCTGAGCATCCCATAGTTCATCCTAGTGGAGGATGAAGAAGAGAAAGTACTAGCTGAAGCGGCAGCGGTCATGCCAGAAAAGAGTGATGAAGGCACATTGCCTTCAGGATGAGTGCTAGAGCAGACATCAAAAAGAAACAACAACGCGTTGCGACATGCATCGTAAACATGAAAAATAAAATCCTTCTCAGCAGTAGAGCAACGGTGATAAAGCTGGTTTAGATCGCTGTATGAGCACATCATCATCGTCTCTCTCGTTGCTGCGCCGCAGTGACTTTCCTTTCTTTCGTTGACATGCGCTTCGACGTTACTATCGTTGCCGCCGCGCTGAACACGTTCCGTGATCAGCACCAGTAGCGGTGCTTGCTGCGCAGCAAGAGAAGATTGATCTTCGAGTGTTGAAGCACCGCCCTGTCTTCCTTGCAGAGTCACATCACCACCACCACCACCACCACCACTCATTCCGCACAACGCCACGACGGCGAGACGAATGCACACCGCCACCGCATCGCGCTCCGCGTCCAAGGCGCGGGTTAGCTCTTGAAGAAACAGCGCGGAAGGCCCGCCACCACCGACGATAAAAGATGTACTGCGCAAGAGCGGCAGCATCAGCCGCAGTCGGCGACGACATAAGCGGGTGAAAATTGATCGTCTGTCACGATTGTAATCGATCGGGTTTGTGGTATTCGTGATGGGAGAGCCCCTCCTTAATGGCGGCATCACTGACGTTGCCTTTCTCGTTCTTCTCGCCGCGCGTGCTTCTGCTATGGGTATTGCGGAAGATGAATGCTGCTGGGGTCTCGCTCGTGCGACCACCACATCCTTCTCTCTTTCCCCTTCGTCCTCCTCGTCGTCATCCACGTCCACGATAAGCGTTGCTCGGCGGCTCAGAGTATCTCGTTGCTCTCCCTCTGTAACGATAGCAGCGTCAGTGGCAAGATTGCGATCCCTCGCCTCATCCACAAGATCCAACTCAGAAGCAGATGACGAGGAAGAAGAAGAACACAACGAGCGGCGTCTTTGAGATGCAGTGGTCTCCATTAGAAAATTTGCCCCAAGTCGTTGCCAGTCCTTAGCTGCTAAGAAACGATCACAACGACACAGCGCAGCCCACGTAGAGGCGATGAGAGAGCTCCGTGGCGCAAGCGCGAGCATGGTTACCGCGAGAGTGGTGTCAAGAGTGCCAACCAGTGCCGCGCGTCGTGCATAACGGCTGGTGCCCGCCTTGACAGGCGCCAGTGCCGAAGAGACTGAAGAACTTTCTCTCTCCAAAAACGTTGTCGCGACTGGCCAAACATGCAGCAGTATGTCACACGCCACCCGTACGCACATGCCTGAGCACGACGATGACGCACCAGATGACGATGATTGGAAAGAAAATGCTAGTGAAGACGAGGCCGAGGACAACAACAGCAGCAAGTTCGTGCATGTTGTCACAATCGTATGCAGAACATGTGGGAGCTGAAGCACCTCTGCACCCACCCACCTCGTGCACAGGGATTGAAGCAATACAAGTTTATGTCGCAGCCTCTGTGCGTCTCGCCTGGACTGCACGATCCCTTCACCACCACCACCACCACCACCGCCAGTGTCAGTGCCAGTGCCAGAGGCAAGCAACGACGAGAACGAGACGAATGAACCCCTCGCTAGCGTCGTCATCACGTCTGCGCACAGGTGCTGGACAAGTGTGTAGACACTATCACCGCTATTGGAATACAAAAACCCATCAAGGGCACCATACTCTCCTTTAAATTGTGTCATAAACGAGACTTTTATACGCTTGCAAATTGAATTCGCAGTGTATCGCAGCATGTGGCAACTGGCGAGCGGCACGTCAACGCCCTGAAGATCCATCAAGGCACAGAGGACGGCTTCCGCGCTGACCTCCAGCGCAACGCTATAGTAACTTCTATGCAAAGAGAATAGAGAACCGCCTGCGATCACACTACTGCCGGTGCTGATGGCGCTCACACACCCCCTACCACTTCGTCTCGTGCTCCCCTTAGATGTCATGAGCCCACCGGCAGTATCAGCAGTATTGCTCCGCTCACGCGGTTTCCCACTGGCCATCTCGTCCTCTGCTTCTCGCTGTTGGTGTTGTTGCTGCCTGACTAGCATTCTTCTCCGTAGTCGCAGCTGTGCAGCAGCACCCTCTATCGGCCCTCGCATCGCAGTGATAAGACGAACGATAAATCCGCATATACGGCCGTCTTCACCATCCTCCTCCTCCTCCTCCTCCTTGGGTGAGTCACCTCCACTGATATCGTTGTACGTTGCTGCTTCTGCTGCTCCTACTGTCAGTGTTGAGTGAGTTGTGTGGTTAATAGTCTGCTCAAGCCAGTACAGCGCGGCATCTGCCGCCTCGCCAAGTCGTTTTAATTGTGCTTGTGAGGCGCCAAATGATGCGCCACCACTGCCACCGCCATGTCCGCTGTTGGAGGCAGCATTTCTGCGCCGTGCCGCCGCCGCCGCCGCTGCTCTGCCCTCTTCCTCTTCTTCGAGTAGTAAGTCCACCGGGTGGTCTGTGGACTCCACAGAAGAAAAACTAGCAGAGAAAAGGTAAAGCTGTGCGACCACCTGAGGAAAGAACCGGAGCAGAAGTGTCGTCATCGCCTCCTCCTCGTCGCCACCGTCGACCTCCAGTAGTTCAGTCTTCCTCCTCGCTCTGTCCATGGCCGAGGACGTCCTCTGCTGCTGCTGCTGCTGTGCAGGAGAAACACTCGCCTCACACTCAACAGGGGCACCTGTTTCATCGGTCCGTCGTCGCTTTGCTTTCGCCGTCCGCTTGTCTTCGCCATGAACACCATTACGTGACTCTCCAGATATCGGTGCAAAGGAGGATGATGATGATGGTGCCGCAGCATCATTAGAAAAATACTGCTGCTGATGCTGACCATAATAATAATCGCCCCTCTCCTTTTGAAAGTGTGCGTGTAGGTCCACCAGCTTAAGCAACAACGGTGAGGGCTCAAACAGTGCCTCATGTTCCAGACCAGCACCAGCCTCACCGCTTCCCCCTCCTGATTTCCTTGCGGCCTTCACCCGACCTCCGCCAGCGCGGCGTCGTCGCAGCATGCTATCCTCGCTCTCCTCGTGTACCTGAGGTCCACTAGCATAGCCCGTGCTCAACAACAAGCTCGTGGGTAGCACCGTACTGATATGATTGAATAAAAGTTCCTCAGGCGTGGCGTAACCAAAGCAGGCGGCTGGTAGGGCCCTATAGGAGTGTTGATAGACCCAGAGCCACACGTGCAATAAGAAAGAGGCATGTGCGCGGCACAGCTGCGCATAGCCTGCTACTCGTCCTCCTCCTCCTCCTGCTTCCCCACCACCGCCACCACCACCGGAAAGTTTAGATTTTTCTGGGTTACTCCCCACGCCTATGCCGCCACTATAATTACTCGTATTATTGCTATTGCTAAAGCAACTGCTACCCAAAGAGGAATATGAGCGACGAGATGCATCACCAGCAATGCGAGTCAAGCACTCCAGCACGAGCGCTTTAAACCGGAAGTGCGGCATTGCCCAGCACTCCAGCAGAGTGTAGACTACGTGTGGCTCCAGCCATGGCGCCGCTCGTGCCGCCTCGGATAAGGCAAGCAAACTAGTCGAGCAGAGCAGCGGCTGAACCGATAAAATTCCATCTCGCGCACGGAGGAGTAGCTCGCGCAGCACCTCGTGCCCATGCGTGGAGAACAAGCGAAAGACTAAACTCACGTGCGTGGCAGCGTGCCGACGCACAACAAAAGGGGTTGTTTCAGTCATAAAACTAAAAGAAAATTTTCCGAGTTTCTCTGCGAGCTGGGCGTCGCAGCAGCGAGGTAGAAGACGGAAAATGGTAGAAAGCAACGTGCACTGCAGCGCTGGCACAAACAATGGAGCACGGGGAAGCACCGAAGAGGAAGAAGAAAAGAAAGACGACATCGACGGCAATAACGATGTGGCCATAGCGGCGGGTCGATAGCCTCCACCAGCGGCTGCTGCGGCTCCACCACCAACAAGAATGTCGATCATGCACGCAAGCAGTTCACCCTCGATCGCCAACGCAGACGGATCGCCCTGAGATGCCGCCGCCGCTGCTGCTGCTGCTGAAAAGCGCTGCCGCCGTGTGTCACTAACGTGAAAGTCGCCTGCTCTCGCTAGCATACGCAAGACCGATCCTATCATATTGTACCGATATCGAGCAAACAGCACCGCCACTACATGAACACTCGCTGTGTGGGCGGCGCGCTCACCAAAGTTGAACGCTACGGCCTGCACGAGATGAACCAAGGACTCCATCGATGGCAGTGTAGCGGGCAAAAACGGTGGCATCATTGTAGACGCGGTAGAACTCTGCCCTGAAGCTCCAGTAGAGGATGTAAGAAGAAGTGCTAACGGTCCTTCAAGAGGATTCCGCACACATGAGGAAGAAGACGACGTCGCCGTCGCTGTGTTGACGGCGCTCCACCACTGGCGCGCTGCCTCCGATGAGGACAACGCTTGTGCTTTGGTGGAGTTCGTCGTCGTCGTCGTCGTCGTCGTCGAGGAAGATAAGAGCTCTGTGTCGGTCATAAACACCTCAATCACCGCCTCGCACACCTTCACAGGATCTACGAGTGGATCCACGGATACCTGCATCACACATGTCCGCTGCGACGTCGTTAGAATAACGCGGAGGAGGTCAGCGCACACACTCAGCGTCTCTGTTACGACGACCGCGACGTCCTCAGAAGTGGCGTTCACCGGTCGCCACCTCGACAGACCCGTGATGCCATCGGTCAGAAGCCGCCGGGCAAGCACGCCAGTCATACGCATGACGCACTGCCGTGGCTCGCCACACGCCAGTCGTGGTGACAAAAGAGAGGCACCCACGTCGGTGAACATTTCCAGAAGCGCGCGGAGAGTGGAAGAATACGGAATTAGCGCAGCGCGGCGCAGGCGAGTGGCGAGAAGTTCACAACACCACAACAAGGCATAATAAATGCGTCCAGCTTCGGAGAGACGAGGAAGAACAGATCGCGGGTCTGACAAGAACTCTGGCGTAGTACTCAGTACATGAAGATCTCGCGCTCCAGAGTCCTCCTCCTCCTCCTCGATGACTTCATCATTGTCATCGTCAGATGGCACCGCAGCTGCAGCACGCACTGATCCTCTATTGTTCTTGCCTCGTTGAAACCTCCTCTGATCGCCTCCGTATCTTCCAAATGCGCCGGACGTCGCATTCGCTGCGTCGCGAAGTTCCTCAGGCGTCTGCCAGAGGCCTCGGCGATGCCATCGCATGAGTAAGTGAGCAAACTGCACGCACTGAGTGCACAGTGTCACGTGCATCGACGTGAGAGTATCCTCGTCTACGAGTGCGGCAGCGGTAGTTGTTGCTGAGGTGTCTTCAGCTGTGTTTACACGATACGCGTCACCGCCGATGGTGGCACCACTGCCGCCTCTACCACGTCCTGCAATACTTCCCGCCTCAACTGGAGTTGGCATCGCAGCATCCGCAGCAGCAGCTGCGCTGGTATCTGCAAACGTAGTAGCTTCATGCAATGCGAGTTGGCTTCGTTGCACCAGACAGAGCAACGAGGCGACCACGCCTTGACTCAAGGACGCAGTAAAACCCTCTGGTATGGCATCCAACAGCAGCGGCGATAAACTGGCATTGTTAGAGGTGGTCGTGCCTCCACGGGCTTCACTTCTAGTCTTAGAGTCTGCTTGCGGGGATTCATCAACGCGATGCCCTCCACCATCCTCCTCCTCTACTTCTTCATTGTTGCCGCCCTCAGTGTCTTCACTAAAGCTCACACCACCACCACTACCACCACCGCCGCTGGAACGCAGGAGCAGTAGCCAATGCGGCTCCGCTGCCATCGTCGCGACTCGCGGCACACATGCGTACGGAGAGCGCAGCACAGAAGCAATTTCGTAAAGCGCGGTACTATGTAGTGCGTTGGCGCGTGCACGCACAGCACTCCCGACCCGTAACGAACTGTTCACAACAAAGGGAGAGGATAGAGTTGTTGAAGTGAGCAGAGACGTCGGCATGAGAGCAGTCGCAGCTGAAACTGAGTCAGAAACGACTGCGAAGTGATCCTGGCTCGCAGCGTGCGTGAGCGCCAACGCTGCGGCGTACATTTCGCTGTAACGCAAAGATTCACGGTAAAAGCCAAGTGCGTCTGAAGAAAAAGAAGAAAGTGGCGACAAAGGTGATTGCGACCGCGATCCGGTCCCACCTCCAGTCGCTGTAGCCTTTGAGTGGGGCATAATAAAAAAGCAACTTGCGTGCGCAAAACAGTCACACAAGAACGCTAGTCCTTCAGCGCCATCTACAGCGGCACCACCACCATCACCAATGCCACGGCGGCTGCGTGCAAAACTGTCTGGACCAAGAGCATTTCCAGAGCTCGTTGCACCTGCTGATGATGATGTGCTCAACAGCACCGACATCATCACAGTAGGCAGCAGCGCTGCGACCTGAGTCGCGCCGCTGGCTGGTGTTGCAGGTGGAGCTGCAGCGGTGAGTGCGTAGAGCACTGCAGACTCACTTCGTGACAAAAATCGTGTCATGGCAGCAACAAGTTGAGGGCTTGCAAGTCGTGAAAGTTGCGTGTTGAGCGAAAGACGCCGTCCCGGTACTACACCGGCGTCAGCCCCGGTAGCCGCCGTGGTCGCCCTACCTACGTCTGCGTGGCCAGTTCGATGTTGCTGTTGCTGATAGAAGGCTTGTGTTGTGCGTGCGCGCACCTGTTCGCTGATGGCGTGGTAGTGAACCCCCGCAGCTATCCTTTTCTGGGCATCCTCCAGTGCACCTGTAGGGACCCCTGTGAAAAGTGAAGTGGCGGCGGCGGTGGCGGTGGTGGTGGCAGTGTCGGTTCTCTGCCTCTTCATAGCTGTCATTTTATTGCCGCTGACGTTGGTGATCCTCTCAGCGCCGCCGTCACTACAGTGCATTCGTGGGACCTTGGCACCTCCAACCATCATCTTCTCTTCCTCCTCATCATCTCCAGCACCATTCACATTTTTATCATCACCCCTGCTATCTTTTCTGATGCCAAGGACCTCATGCCCCTCATAGTCGGCGTGCGCAGTTGAGTCGCCCTGCTGACCATTCACCCGCATCGCCAACACATTCTCCGCGGTGAGGTGCACAACGGGAGGTCCTTCGCCTCGTGAAAGCGCACCCTCCGTCAGTAACGCCAATAAACGGTACACCGCCTCCGACGGAACACGATCCTCCTCGGATGACGCCGTCGCGGTTGGTAAATAGCGTCGCACCGCCCACACATACACACGCCGTTGAACGTGCGCGGAGCAGCGGGGCACGATGGCTTCTACGGCAGCCAGCAGCAGAGATCCCAAGCGCGAGGCAAAGCTTGGAAAGAGAGGCAGCAGATACGACTCCACAAGAATGTCGCAGCGGGCAGGAGCGACGTGGAGCGTCGTGCATGGTTGAGCAAGGAGGTGGAGAAGAAACAGAGCAGAGTCCTTGACCATGTCCTGAATCGCCGTAACACTCAAACGGGTTGATGTGGCGGCGCTTGTGATGGTGTCCACCATGGCACGGCTTCCAAAGCTGCTTCCACCACAACTCCTGCCCAGGTTATCGAGGGTCTCCCACGCGTGCCATGGTGCACCGTCTCTTTTGCCGCCCTCATCGCAATCCTTTTTATCTTCAGTATCGCTACGATGGTTACTGCTGTGAGGCGGAATGTCAAAAGTAGGCACGCCAATAAACAACTCCGCACGCAGTGCGGCCATGACAAGGTCAATAGGGGCCTCCACGCCTTGTTTACCAGTTGCTGCGACGGAAGTGTTTGTATGATGGCCCCTGCGGCGCCTCTCGGTATCGTCGTCATCGTGGCAGCGATCAACGTCCGCATCCTCGTTGACGTTGCTATCGTAATTTTCGTCAGCCTCACGAATGTGTCGCTTCATGCCTGCTGAAAGAGATGCCACCGTCGTTGATGCTGTTGCCAGCTGGGAGCGCTCTCTCAGCAACCCCGCATAGCGCGTGGCGGTTGCGCTCGCCAAATAGACCACAAGGGCGCCAAAGTCGAACACGTCATCCAGTGCAGAGCACGGGAAATGAAACAGCTCTCGACGGGAGATGAAGCTGTAGTCTTGCCTTTGTATTTTAAAGAGCGTCATCGCCATGGGCAGCACGGTCTCGTGAAGAATAAAAATAGTGCGTGGCGCGACGGCGGCTACCGCGGCGCTGCTCTCCGCGTCTTCAACTATGTATGTGTCTCGCACTCCACCATCATCATCATCTTCACGACTCGTATCCTCTATAATCTGAGTATCGCCCTGATATGTCGTATCCTTCTTCAATTTTCTAGCTGTCTTCTTTGATTCAACAGTAGCAGCAGCAGCAAGTACACGACTACGCACAGGGTTGCGCGAGGCAGCAGCAGATGTGGATGAAAAGTCATTCATCCGCTGTAGATCTGCCAACACACACCTCCCCAGCACCCCGGAAAGCGCAAGACACAGTTGAGAAGTAATGTACTCCAGCGCCTCTAGCCTCCACACGTCCTTGCGAGAGACCTCTGGGAGAACAACATAGTCACTGAGCAGTCGAACCAGGTCCAGTGACACTCGCGCGGATTGTGAGTAATCGTGCTGAACAGCGCTGGTGAGGCGACGAAGCGCGCAGAGACACTTGGCCTCAAGCCGTAGCGCTGCCGTGGGGTGTTGATGGCGGTAAGTGGTGTACTCCGCAAGACGGCTCGTCACGTCCGCAATAGATGTCTTATTATACCCGTAGCTGCCGCGTCGCAAAGCACGTGCTCCTGATGTTAAAGAAACCGACAGAGCCGCTGCACTCGCCGCGGCAGTGGCGCTACAACCATCTGAGAAGGTCGTAGCAGCAAGCGGAACGAGAAAGAGATCTGCGAGTAGTTCAGCAAACGCGGTTCCCTCGTCGGGTAAAAAAAGCACGACAGTCAGCCCGCTGCTACCACTAGTCGTCGTCGCTGTCGTTGTTGTTGTTGTTGTTGTTGATGTCGCTGCAGTATTGCGGGTCTTGACTGCACCGCCATCGCCACTGTTCACATTCGTACGCACCGACACCTCCACGCGCTCCATCAGCGTCAAAAGAGTGTCGCACACGTCTGCAACGTAGTCCTGCGTGAACTGCCGTGCGTAGCCATCAAACTGCACGATATGCCTCAGCATATGCGCGTGTACTCCACCCCGACCACCGGCGCTAGCGCGTCGCTCTGTAGCACCTCGAGGGCATGATTGCAAAAACAAATTAGTGGTGCAGCGTTCTTCCAGAGCAGCGGCGCCAGGCTAAGCCCTTCAGTCGTGGTAATGGCAGGGGAGGCATGAGAAAGAGAGAGTCCATCTTCACGAATGAAAGCTCCCCCTCCTCCAGACGAAGAAGAAGTAATAGGAAAAGTGCTAGAGGGATGAAGACCTTCACCACCGCCAGGCACAAAGACGGAGCCAGAGGATCCTGTGGCATCACGCACGTTGTCTGCTGGAGCCCCAGATGGACACAGAAAAGTGTTGCTGCTGCTGCTGCCGCCCCCGCCGCTAGTAGTCTCCCCCAGTCCATCACTTGAAGCACCGCCGACGGTGCCGCCACCGCCAGTACGAGGCTCTGATGATAAATGTGTGTGCAGCGATTGCAAGAGCTGCCGAAAGGGACGTATCACGTCATAGCGGACCTGCCTCGCCTTTGCTTCAGACAATATATCCTCTGAGGTCAGTGGTGTGCCTTGAGCAAGAATACGCTGGGCAGCAATACTATGCACTGCCGGTGACGATGAAGCAAGGCCAGCGGCAGATGTGGTGGCTGCCGCTGTTGTTGCAGCAGCCGTCGCGCTACGCTTGGCGGATGTATAGCAATATTGCGTCAGCACTGGTTTCACAATTTTCTCAAGAATCAGCATTAAAATATTGCAGCACACATGCTGGCCCAGAATGTGCTGTGGGTGCGTACCATGTTGTGCGGCAACAGTGTCAAAGAACTGGGTAAAGCTGTTGATACACTTGCCGGCCTCCTTCATATTGATGGCGCCAACGCGGCCTGATGTGTTGAGGTAGGTAATCTCTTGTGCAATGGAATTGAGCTGCGCCTTGAGGGTGTGGCTATCCACACCAGGAATGCTCGACTCCATAATGATATATATGTATGTATGAATATTTCTGGTTATTAACAGCGTATTTCTTCTGCTGCTGCTCGAGCAGGTGTTGCTTTCTCGATTATAATAGTGATAAAAATAATAAAGAAAACAGAAAGAAAAGAAAAAAGTGTACGTACGTACGTATCGTGCTGATGAGTCTCTGAAATATGTCTGAATAGCAAAAAAAAAAAAAATGAATATGTAGGTATCTTCGTGATGGAGCAGCAGTCAACGCAATAGACGGAGTCGATACGTTTGTTTTGAAAATTAAAAACAAAAATGATGCTCTGTAATGCAAGTGAAATCTATATGCTAAATGACAATAAATAGAAAAAGAGAGAGAGAGATTCGATTGTAGTTGCAATTGCTGACTGTGATCTATTTATTCTTTTCTTTCTTTCCTTTATTTTCTTTTTGTTTCTTCCTTCAATATGATTGTCTTCTTTAACTCTTTCGTTCTTTATGTATCTTTTTTGTTACGCGTTATTTTTTTTGTTTTTTTCTGCTTTTTGTATTTATGGTTGCTTTTCTATTAGAAAAGTGTATTTCTGCTGCTTTTCTTGATAAAAAAAAAAAAAAAAACATATATATATTCAACAAAAGAGAAAGAGGAGAAAAGTAGCTGATATTGTTGATTGATAAATAGAATTGAAGCAGATAAACAGATGGGAGAGAGATAGTATATATATTAAATAAGCGGAAGCAGAATTTTTGGAAAAAAAAAAGCATTGTGCATATTGTTGTTGTCGTTGCCCTTATCTGTTACTTCATTACTGGTCAAACACATTTTGTATAACGCCCAGGTGCTCAGTTGCGAAGTGAAAATAAAGGGGGGGAAGGGGGGTATAGAAAAAAAAAAAAAAAAGAATAGCAAACGGAGAGAAATAAGGAAAAATAGATATATGTGCACAACAAACAAGTCAAGAGAAAATAATTTAAAAAAAACGTTGACCCGCATGCTGATCTCTTGAGTAAATGTGTGACTGAGTACTTCTCTACTCTTCTTACTCCTCCTCTCCCCCCTACTCTTCTTTCCTCTAAATCGTGCCGCTTGCTTGACTTCCTACCTCACCACGTGTTTCGTCTCTTTTTCGTTATTATTATTATTTTCTTTACCCCCCACTCCGTTTCCTTCAACTTTACTTACTTAAAACAAAAAACAGCGAATACACCTTCTTCACACTGTCCCAGCTGCATAAATATGCGCTCTCCGTCGCACCACCCTCCTCCTCCACCACCTCCACGCCTGAGTCCGCCGTGCCGTCTCTAGTCAAAGCCGAAGCCACCATCGTAGTGGTGGTGGCTCGCGGCATCAAATCTCCCTCTTGTGTTCTCAGTGCATTAGCGGGGAACTTCATCGACACCGTCGTGTAGCCCTCACACGCTACTACCAGATAAACGAAGTATTCATCTGCGGGCACTTCGACCTGCTGCTCACGCGCGGAAAGCCAGCGATGCAGCGGCCTCGTGCCCTCCTCGGCACGATCAAATATAAAGTCAATCCACACGCGAGTTACGAATTGAATCGAGTCGTGCTCGGTGCGGAAGGAGTAAAGCGGAATGCCGAGTCGGCCTACTTGAAGCGTGACAGGTGAGCCCGCGGTGGCTGCAGCGGCCAGAGAGGAACTATTGGCCAAATTAGATGACGCCTTGGCGAGCTCGCGGGCAGCCTTCTCTCGCTGTGCCTGCGCCGCTGCCTCTGCGTTGAGTCGTTCCTCTTCATCCAGTCTCTGTCGTCGCAGTTCACGTCGCTGTGCACGCTCGAGCTGAAGCGTGTGTGTCTTGCCAGAGACGTGCTTCATAAAATTGTTCTCGTCGCTACATGCAACGTTGCAAAGGGTGCAGGTGACCTTGCCAACGTGATTGCGCTTGAAGTAGGGCGACGCACGTGCCACTTCAATCGGGTCAAACATGTTGACGGGCATGATGTCAAACGAGATAATAATAGTAATAATAGTGAATGAATATCTATATTTGATTGAGAAGGTAAGAAGCTATGTCTTAGCAAACGCAATTGAGTTCTATATAGAGAGAGAAGTTAAGCTAACTACCAGAAGCTCCCCGCGTTCTCGATCTATCAATCTCTGTATGTATGTCTCTCTCTCTCTCTGTGTGTGTGTGTGGCGCACCACCTCTAAAAGCTCAAAAAAAAAAAGGCAAAAAGAAAGATAGACAAATAAATTTCAAAAAAGATGTTTCTGGAGCATAAGCTCAAGAAGGAAAAAAAAAAGATAAAAAATAGAGACGTTTATGTTTCGTTTTTGCGTATTTCTGCGATTAAAGAAAAAAAAAGACCGAAAACTAAATAAAACAAACAAGTAACAAAACTCTTCCCTTCTCTCCATCGTTTCCAACATGCTTCCCCTGTTGCTTGTCAGTATTCCTTTTTCTATATATATATACTTTTTTTCTTTTCTTTGCTTTTTTTTCTCTTTCCTTTAATCTTCCACCACGTTCAATACTCAAACCATAAAGGGGAGGAAAAAAAATTAAAGCCTCACTCACTGGTTCAGTAAGCAAAAAAAAAAAAGGCTCCATCAGTGCTGTATTGTAAAGAAAGGAAGAATATGTATATAGATTATAGAAAGTAGAGAGAGAGGGAGAAAGCAAAGCAAAGCAACACTAAGTATTTAGTCAACGACGCACACATAGCAGCAGCAGTAGCGGCACCTTTCTGCATAAAGAACAAAAACAAAAAAAAAAACCCGACGACAACAATCAACAGTTATAATTATAATGATAGTAGTAATAATGAAGAAGTAACACCTAAAGCACGACGACAACGTACTTTCTCTCCTTTCCACAACTGATAAAAAAAGAAGATAAAAGTGATGCATAACAAAGAGAAAAAGCAATAGAAATAAAAAAAAAAAATAGGAAGTCGTACAGAACCACAATGCAGATAAATATAAATCTTCAATATATATTTATTTTTTTAAAAAAAAAAAAGAGAGATCCTATTTTCTGTTTTTTTTTCTTTCGTTTTTCTTTCGTGTGTTTGTTTGTTCGTATCTTTTTTTTTCCCTTTACAAGTACACCTCAGCAGCACCATTAACAGTCCTTTTGCATACTGGGCAAGGAAACAGGGCATCTCGATAGTGATTAGCCAATCGTCCTGCACAGGACTTACACATTGCCAAGTGCTTACATGGCTCCAGCACCAACTCCCGTGCTGCGCAAAAACATAAAAGGCAGCGTGAGCCGCTCGTCGCCAAACCAACTTGAGCACCACCCGCGACAGCAGCAGCATCGCCGCCACCACCACCACCTCCTGAAGAAGTCGGCACGGTAGTCAACACGGGAGAAAAATACGCATCCAATAAATGTGCACCGCCGCCGCTACTTGGCGAATCTGCAGGAGAAAGAGAGGGCGGTGAAGAAGCGGCTGAAACAGAAGACGGGAAAGCCGTTTGCGCGGCGGCAGCCTCCACGCCTCCACGCGCGCGCATCGCCTCCGCTGCGTGCGAGACACACGCCTTGAGCAGCTTCTTCAGATGTACGAGCAGGTCTAGCAGCGACCCCTTCTCTGCCCACTCCGAGAGCACTGGCTCGAGCACCGACGGTGCCACCTCCGCACCATTGGGGGGCATGCCGCTACCAGGTCTTAGCAAGTGTTGAAAGACCTTGTACGTGAGCGCTCGCATATCACCGCCAGCTGCGCTGCCGCTGCCGCCGTCATCCACAGCGTCCACAAGGAAAATTGTCGGAGGTCGGTCATAAGAAACGGTCGTCGCAGAAGTACCCCCACCGCCGCTACCACCGCGTGTGCTACTAGAGAGCTGCGTGATGGTTGGGGTGAACTGTATGCGAACTCGTACATTCATGACGGTCTCGACCTCTATCGCGCTGCACTTCAAGGCATCCTGTGAGGAAGTCGTCGTGGCGATGGCCGCAGACCCAGCGACATCTCCTCCTGCTCCTCCACCCCCACAAAAGTATGTGTTCAGTGATGGAATCGAAATCGCAAGCACCTCCGTGTGTGTCTCCTGCATAACAGGGATGTATCCTACTACCATGTGCTGCGCCGGCCGGTAGCGCATGAGTCCATCACCAAATGCGGAGAGGTCCTGCAAAATGCGAAAATACAGCAAACGCGCAGGACTTCGTGCGTTCAGTACTGTTTTCATAAAAACCGGAGTGTTGCGCGAGCGGTGATGGAGAAATATGTCCTTGTTAGTGCCAATACAGCTAATAGACGCCGCGCGAGGGAACGCATAAGGTGAGTTAATGACTGTGATCGGCGCGGTCGTCTCAAAGGCAGCGACTACAGTCCTCTGTATGAAAGAAACGAGACTGCGGTACACGCCGTCGGCGGCACTCACGATGAAAGCGTTACTAACAGGGTCAATGTAGCAAGCTCTGCGGCTCACAGTGAACTCGTTCATCCTCGCACGATCCAGCTGCACACGGTATCGACTGTAGCTCGTGCCACCTTGACGCTGTTTTGCCGCAAAGGCCGCCGCTGCATCACCGTGGAAGCGCTTCTGCATTCGTGTTGGACCGTAGATCATGATGATCACGGGAGTATAATACATCACCTCGCGAAATGCATAGGGCAGCAGCCCGGTAATCTCGTAATGGTCACTACACTCCACGTAGGTAAAGCCGTCCCCAAACTCCGTACGGAACTGGCGCAGGTCTTCATTCTTGAAGTGGGTACAGCTCGATATGTCCACCTGCTTACGGCGGTACGCAAGATCAGCAGAAAGCAGTTGATTTTCTTGTTGAGGCTTGAACGGAGCACCATGATGCGGTGCCGCTGCATCTCTCATATATGAAGGTGGAGAAGAAGGTGAGACTACTTTGTTGTGTGGAGAGCCAGGGGTCGAGGCAAACCACGACGCAGAAGACGAGAGCGTCTGTAGAGAAGCAGCGCCTCCACCCAATGGCAATCCTGGAGCAGATGAAACCAGTGGTGAAGTAGAAACCGCAATGCTTTGTTGCGGCAGCTGCCTTTGATGATGGTCGTGACTCCCTGCCGGGGCTGTACCGGGGCGTCTAGCGGCTACCCGTGTTGCTGGGAATTCTAAACCCGTTGCTGCTGCCCCTTGTGCGGCTGATGTGGTCATGGCAGCTGCGCTTTCTGCTCCTCCATCCGCGTGGGCATTGCAGGTCCTAGTCGTGTACGACGTGGCGTGTTGCTGCTGTTGCTGCTGCTGAGGGGGCGGTGGCGAGATCGCTGGAGAAGCAAAGAGATTGTTGTGGCATCTCTGGTCATCCCCGTTGTATCCGGCTATATTCGCAGTTGCTGCGGCACCGCTGCCGCTGTGACCCTCCTCCCGTCTTCTCTCCTCCGTGTCGTTATCGCTGCCGCTATCGTGAATGAGAAGATGTTGAAAAGCGGGCTGTATCGGCCGAGTGGTTGCCATACCGTGTGCTCCACTAGTGGCGGTGCTGGTTACGCCTGAGCCCGAAGAATGAAGAGGCTGCTGCTGGCTTTGTTGGCTCTGTGGTGTCGGCAATGCTGGCGGCGGCGGCGGCAGTGGTGACGACGAAGAGAACGATGCAGGTGGCATCGTTGATAGCGTGTTCGCCAAGGTTGGTGTGCCCTTCCACCCAGTTCTCTGCAACTCCTCGTGAAGATGCTCAGCCTCTTGGCATATCTGCACACACTCTCGCGCACCAGGAAGACTACAGCGCTGAGCAAAATCAATTGGCCGATCGCCGAAGAGGTTGCGAGCGTTGGCGGCGCGTCCCGCACTAGCTGGATCCCGCTCCAGCATTAAAAACCGAAGTACATCACTTCCTCCTATCTTGGCTGCAGTATGAAAGGCCGTGTCCTGCGTGCCCCCGCTCGGCGCGAACGGATCTGCGGAGAACTCGCCACACAGCATGCGCACTGTATCCAGATGATAGTATCCTTCAGTGGCATGCGTTGCGTAGTTGGAGGTGGTGCTGTTGCTACTCCCATAATGTGAAGGCGGTGAGTGCTGTCGTTGCCCAGAGGCCGCGAGAGAGCTGTCCAGGTCAGCCCGTTTGCAGCCGCTGACTGCACTGTGAAGAAGTGTGACGTTGAGTATAGGGTTTGGTATGTTTACGCGTTCGGGGTGAGCACGTAGCCACGTGCGAAGTGCGGTCACGTTGCCTTGCGCAGCGAGAACAAACTCGAGTGGTTTCTGACTTGAACCGGAGCTACCGCCGGTTGGTGGCGAATAGCTCATAGAGGACAAGGAATCTCTTTTTTAAAAAAAAGTGAGAAGAGGAAGGAAACCAAGAAAAAAAAAAAAAAAGTTCAAGGATGTCAAAAGCACACACACACACACACACCTCCCGATATATAGGTCCTCTTTTTAAAGATTTCTCTCTCTCTCTTGTTGTTCTTCTTTTTCTCAAGTCTACGTTCTATGAAAAATACAACAAATAAAATGTTTCAAGATTAGCAAAAAGAGGAAAAAAAAAAAAAAGAAACTATATCACAGGCAAATTGATTCACACACAAAAAAAAAAGGAATTGCCAAAGTCGTCTTTGGCTATTTCCCCCCTCCCCTTTGTGTGTGTGTGTGTGTGTGTGTCAGGGAGAGAGTATAAGAATGCGTGTTACACAACTCCACCTACCTATATATGAATAGACGGGTTTCCTTCTATTTCTCCTACTTTTTTTTTCCCCGCTTCTCCTCCTTGAACTTCTCTCTGATATGTTCTATGAGGCCAGCAACGACTGGTTGTACCGTTGATACTATTTCTCTTTCTTTTATTCTTCTCTCTCTCTCTATCTATCTATCTGTCTGTGTGTGTTTGCGTGCACGAGGTTCGCTATGCACACGAAGATGCTAGATATACCTAAAACAGTTTCAACTTGCACACACACACACACACAGACTCACAAAAAAAAAAAAAAAAAACGCTGATCAGCAAT
>JASANZ010002217.1:0-50479 GCA_030849805.1 Sergeia podlipaevii
TGGCGACGCTCTCCTCGATGTCGCTCGGGTTGGCGCGCTTAAGCTTGCGGAGCTTGCGAAGGAAGGGCTGCTGCATGTTGGCCTTTCTAGAAGAAACGAACTATGCATGCAAGGTAATCGAAAATGAGAAAATGTAAGTAGGAAAGTAAGTAGTGAAGTGGATTTTTTTTTTTAAAAAAAAGAGAAAGTAGGATGAAAGCAACGCAAAAACGAAAAAAAAAAATGAGAATGGGGGATTCCTCATATGGAAGAAGCACCTGTACTTGTATGTTTTATAGAGATATTGCTTCTCAAAAAGCAGAGCCATGCCACACGGCGAACGAAATCGCAGAAAATGGACTTCTTGTAAACATGAAACCATTTGACTTTTCTGAGAGACAGTAAAAAGAAAAACTGAAAATGAATATATAGCAACTACCATCAGTTAGCAGATCCCCGAGCCTCCACAAAGAAAGAAAAAAATGGAGCAATCAAGCAAATATATTTATTTACGTGGAGAGCTAAACAACGGGGAGAAAATAATAAGAAAGAAACAACTATGAATACAATGTACCCTCTATGTCTGAGTGATTTATGTACACCCCCCACACCACATATCTGCGTGGGACAAGTGTAATAATGAAAAATATGTATGGCCTGTTACTTTTCCCTGCCTCTTCTGCCTCGTAGCATCACTCGGAATCAGATCTAGTAGAGATCACGTCGCAGAACTGACAAAAGATGCCGCGATTTAGTGGGTGCACGTAGGGCAAGCGTAAAGCCGTGAAGAGGTCCTTCTCACTGCCAATCAGCACTCTTCCGTACTGAACATGTCCTCTGTGTTCCACAGATCCTCGCTCGCACAGAAATAGACCGTTTATGTTAAGTTCCATGCCCAGCTCCAAAGCCCGTAGCGTCAAGACCGCTGTGAACTCCGCCGGCCCCGTCAAAAACAGCCTCCGAACGTGGAAGCAGTGCCATGGCACCACATGGAGCACTAGACGATGGAGGCGCAGGCGGCGCAGCTCACTCAGGTCCTCTAGGTCCGGGAGCGGAATGTTTGTTGGCTTCATAGGATCGTATCTCGCCGTCACCACGTATGGCACTCGATGAGCCCATGCTGCGGGGGTGGCGAGCGTGCTTGGGTCCCGAAGCCGCACACCTGTTGCATATCCCGCGGTTACCAAGCCTCTTACCGCGTATGCGTACATGTGCGCCAGCTGCTCAGACACCGAATCGTGACCGGAAAACACCTCCAGCTCGGTACACGGCTCTACTGCCAGAGAAAGTGTCCGATAGGAGTCAAAGGAACACTCGACAGCTGCTGGAATGGCAAAGCGGTCCTTATTTAACATGTGCTTCTGAGACTGCGTTGGCGCCTCTTCTTTCTTTACCTTCCATCCTTCCGTAGGTGGCACGGCTTCAGCGGCTTCTGTTGCCTCACGCGTGAGTCCCAGCACAACTGGCACGTGTGTAGAAGCCGGGTTACCCAGCCTGCACGTCCCAACCAAAGAGATCCTATAGCCATAAGGCCCAAGCAATGCTGTGAGGGTCGCTATGTGCTGGCAGGCCTCTGCGTAGGTGACGGGATCATGAAGAGAACGAGGGAGCGGGGGAAGGGGCTGATGCGGCTTGGCCCGCTGGGCTAGCAACCTCAACGGAGAGAAGGCGGTATCACCGAGGGCCTCTGGGTATGGAGTGGAGAGGCCCGCCACGGTTTTGGCCTCGGCTAGAAGATCCCATGCCTTGCGTTTGCTGCTGTGACGAACGCGCGCGCCATCGTAAGTGGCGCTGAGTGCGCCTTCTAGAGCCAATGCCTGCACTTTGAAATGATTCAGCGGGTGCCTAGCGTAGGGAAGACGAGGAGGCATTTGCCGTGACGCGACTCAGGTGCTTTGGAAAGCGCCGTAGTACAAAAATATGAGCTCTCTCTCTCTCTCTCTTTAGATGAATATCTGTGTTTGTATTTATGCGTATGTAATGTAGTGTGAGTACAAACCGTTGGCTGTAAATATGAGCAGAATGTCTTATAAAGATACTTTAGAGGGGGGAAGGGGAGGGGGAGTGAGAAAGAAATTGAAGAAGATGTAAAGCTCAAGCTCACCCACACACACAAAAGAGATAAAAATAGAGAACCAAGAGCTGCGCTTGGTTAAGCTCGCTACTCTAAGTATACGCGTGTATACGTGTAACAAACAAACAAACAAAAATGCCATTGATGTACATACTGCTGCTGCAGTGAACGTGACAAGCTATAACAAACCTCTGCCAGCTACAGTGGCCTTCATAAATTAAATACATGTTGCCAAAGTGCTTTTCTTCTCCCATTGTTTCCTGTTCCCATTTGGTGGTTCATTAGGAGTGCAGAGCACCGAACCCAAAAGTGATAATCAGACACACACACAATGCTCCTGTTTAATGACCGCCGATCAGATTGTATTTCGTCCTGTACGTGCTGCGAAGCGCTCCGAGTCTACCAGCTTCGCCCATACGACCTCTGTGTCGGCTCCAACAAAGTCTTCTTGAGCTGACACGTTCGTCTCCTCCAGCGCCTCGGCTGCACAAGTCTTCGTCCTCGCCACGACAGCCTCTGCAGTTGCCATATTAATCTCGGCAAGACTCGCCGCAGCCGCAGCCGCTCTTCCAGCCACAGCGCGCGCCGCGATGGCTCTGTGAGCGCTAAGTGTCGTCACGTGCCGTTGCACCGCTCGTTCTTTATCTAAAGCTCGCATCACAGATCTTAGAGGAAGACCACCACAGGTGCCAGCACTTCCAACAGAAGGGGGAGTGGGTTGAGACAGTTCTAACAGACTAGGTGCGTCCTCGTCAAGCTCGGCGTAGACGGCAGTAACTTCCGCCCACGCAACATCAAGCGGGGCCAGCTCACCGCGTACATCCAGCAGGTTACGCACTGCCCAGTCTCGCTCTCCAGCCGCAAGATACTCCATCCTCCATGTCGTGGGTGATGCAGAAGGAGTCATGTCAGCCACGCTCGACCCCGCAGGAGCATCACTCTCTTCTCCTGTGATGCGCCTATTCACGTCTGTCAGTCGCTCCTCGTATAAAAAGGTCACGTCGTCCACGCACCTCTGCCACAGCCCTACATTTCGCGCACAATTCTGGGCGAGCCTGCAGCGGCGGTACTTGGCATCAACCGAGAGTCTGCCAACATGCTGCCGGCATGACGTAATAAGCGACTCTCGCGCCGCCTCTGCAGCAACAAGCAGCTGCTTCACCTCCTGTGCCCGTATCTGCGCCTGAGCGGCCTCCTCCCTCTGTGTCAAAAGAGCAGCGTGTACCTGTGCATAGCTAGCTCTCAGCTGAGAAAGTGCAAGACGCTCTTGCAATAGCTCCTGTGCGTGCTCCTCGTACTTGACCTGTTCCACGTGGAGTGCCTTGACTGCTTCACGAAGTTGTCGAGCTAAACGCTCCTGCTGGCTTGCGCTGCGCTCCACGGCGTGCTCGTGCCCCCGAATGGAGTCTAGAAGTTTCGCTTCATCCGCGGCAAAAGTGTTGTCCATCTCCGCTAGCACATTCCTTGTGCGAGCCCCAGCGTCCTCCATGGCCCGCGTGCACAACTCCGCATCCCGCTTCAAGAGCTCCATGGCGTGTGCCGAAGCATTCGCACAGTCGTCCAATGCATTCGCTATCCGTGTTTCATCAGTCGCGTCGCGGGCGGCTACGTCATGAAACGCTCGCATGGCTTCCGCATGAGTGGCGCGGCGAAGATCGAGCTCTGCAAAGAGGTGTCCCCACATCGCCTCCGCTGTGTCTCTGCGAGTGCTAAGGGCAGAATCTGGAAGTAGCGCTGCTACTGGTTCCGCACAAAGCGTTGTGATTTGGCGGCGGCAGGAATCTGCTGGTTCATAGAGGTCAGGCTGGGATACACCACCACCTCTGCCTATATGTCCCCGAGCCACTCCACTTGACTCCTCCCTTTCCTTTCTCTCTACACATAAGTAGCGGGCAATACAAAGTGCAATCACCTTGAAAGGGATATAGAGGCCGATGTTAAACATCACCCCATTCGCAATGCTCTTCTCCAGCGCTGGCAACTGCAAAGACTGCACCTGCTGCAGCTCATTTAGGAAAAGCGTCATCGTCTTCTCCAGTTGAGGTCGCCTCTGCAGAAAGGGGGCGAAGAAGCGACGCAGGCAGTGTGGCCGCTTGCAAGGGTTGAGAAGATCTCTGTCGGCCAAGCGCCATGCAGTGGCTCTATGCATACCTGGAACGAGCGCAGTCCCGTCTGCTGCTTCTCCGTCTTCCTTCTCAATCGGTGCCCCATTGTCCTGTACGCTTGTGGAAGAGCCCACCTCATCTTCCTCAACATCCTTGCCTGACTCTGCAGGTGAACGCTGGTGTGTCTGCTGCTGCTTCTGTTCCTCGCTGAATCGCACAGAGAAATCCAGCGTGATAGCAGCCTCGGCGGCCTCTATAGAAAACTCACTCTTCCCTAGAGGTGCAACCGCTGCCTGAGTGCCCTCCGTTTTCTGCAGTGTTGCAGTGAGTCCAAATCTGGTGGCGATGTCCTCGGCGGTCCAGAAGAGCATCTCGCCCACCTCCGCCAGTACCTTGTCATCCGCGATCGATGTCGTTTCCAGGAGCTCCTTCCTTTCTTGATTACGCTTCATAGTGGCTTCCACCGCTACCCACGCCTCTCGCAGTTCCTCAGCGAGTTGCTGCGACACCCTATGCTCGGTAGTCATAAACGTGTCGACTAGAGACCGGTAGGTGGCAGGAGCATAGTGTGACCACAGCACTGCATCCACCTCGGATGCTCTCGTAACGGGGGCCAAAGACCAACTAGAAGAAGAGAGCGCGGTGGTGCTGGCGTCATGCTTGCGTGGTAGCTGCTCAAAGAAGTACGGAAGTATGCGTACTGGTGTCGGTCTCGCTTCCTTGCATTTCATGGCGCTCTAGAAACGCGTATCAAAATGTGTTCAGCACTGTAACGTATGGAAAGCGTCACCTCCTAATCGTAATTTTTTCTTTTTGGTTGTCGTTTGTCTTCTAACAAAAGAAAAGAACAAAAACGAAAAAGGTGAGCAATACCTTCTCAATGTGCCTTCTCCTGCTCGTTAAAAAAAAAAGCAACAAAAATGCAATTACTTTTGAAAAATGGGTAAAGAGATAGACAAAGAAAAAGGAAGAGATTCCACAGAAAAAAGAATAAAAATGAGAAACTACAGATGCTGAGCGCCATTGAATCAACAATGGAAAGACAATTTGCATAATTGGTTTCACCTTGGTGACCCTGAAGAATCTGGGACCGCTCCAACATACAATATATATATGTAAATGATTGTGCTCAACATCAACAATAATGCAGCCGCATACTGTATAATCAAAAGTAGAAAAGTAGAAAAGAAGAAGGAAAAAGGGGGAAAAAGAAACGATACATAAAAAAAAGAACGCGAGAAGTGGAGAAAACAAGGGAGAAGTAGAGGAGAAGGGGGGGGGGGAGGAAAGACACAGCAAAAATACAGTACTTCTCTCACTCGTGGCACCTCGCAAAACAAACAGCAAACAACAAAAAAGGACTCATATAAAGCACGCACAGACACAGAGCAAAAACAAGACACAAATACGTCCCCCCCCCTCCTCCTCCTCCATTTCACATATACACACACCTCTACCAAAGAGGGCAAAAGTCATTCAGCTAGTAAGTTGAGTGTGAGACACATGCTCCTTCGCCCTCGATCGCAACACCTTCTGTCTTCCCCCCTCTTCTTTATGCTAGTGCAAGAACAGCGGCAGTTCCTTCGGGTTCCGGCACCATAGCACTCCACCTGGTCTTCGCGCATCATCCAATAAGGTGGACCATACAAAGGGACCAAAGAAATCATAGCTATGCGGTGACTCTTCATAGGTATACGCCATATCAGAAAAGCCTTTGCCAGGAACCTTGCCTCCCTTGGGAAGCTCTTCACCCTTGCTTGTGGTCCCACCCGCACCATCCGCACAAGACCCATTAGACTTACGGATGATAGCCATGATTTCCGCTGGATTGCTCAGTGCTGAACTACAGCTCGCAATCTCCGCCTCGTAACTAGTAATCATATCGATTAAATTGGCCAAGATTTGTCTCGCTGACATGACGAATGATGTCGCGCAAGACGCGGCTTTAGCAGTCGCTTCAGCATCCTCCATTTCATTGTCGCCGGACCCAACATGCACAATTTTATCTCGATTGTAAAGCAGCTCGTAAATGAGTGCTTCGTTGTTACGTCCTCGTCCACGCAGCATGCCCTCCACCGCCTCCACAAGAACATGCAGTTGCCGCACGTACATCTCGCCGATGGCACGCATCTGTGCCATGTCCTCTGCGCTTCGCCCCTTCTTCTGTTGCTGTTGCTGCTGCTGCTGCCCCTTTTCACCCCTGGACACGCCTCCGCTCTTGTTGTTGTCGGCAGAGACAGGCCCATCTTTCCTATCCTCTTGCAAGACGACTGCCGTGTTTGTGGTGGCTGCAGCATCACACGCCTCTTGAGTTCTGTGTATCTTCTTGACAATCATCACCAGCAATGCAAGGAGACGCTGAGCTGCGTAGGCGTCCATGTCGTGCACAAAGCCGGCAAGATTCGCCATGCAAGGAACAAAGATAGACGCAAGAGCCTCGTTGCGATCATTGAGAGCCTTGGTAACGCCAGTGCAGAGTACAGTAATCATCAGACATCCTATGGAGAGCTTTCCAACGTAGCGATCAGCGTTGAAACTGGGTTTGCAGGTTGTGTCACACACTAGCTTGTTTACCACTGAATCTTGCGATAGGAGTAAGAGAAGCGTGCTGGTCATAAAACTGATAAAGGGATAGGAGAACTGCACACAGGTGTTCACTATGTTTCCAAGGATATCGGTTGTGAGTGGGGCAGCAGCCTCCCCGTGTGCCGCCGTGATTGCCACCGCCTCTGTCGTTTCACAAGTCTTGGCAGACACCACCTCAGCCTGTGTGCAGGCAATGTAAGTGAGATGTAGGATACTGTTGACGGTTCCCAGCACCTGCGGAGAGACATCTGCATTGCTGAGTGACTGATGAAGAAAAGAAGGATGATCATAAAACAACGTGTACACAAGCACACATAAGCACGGACACACTGTTAGCTTCGCCATCACTGCGCGAAGCAAAGAGGCAAAGGATACCGGCTCGCCGTTCTTGAGAGACTTAATGTAGTCCAGAGCAGGGTTGCGACCGTTGCTCTTCTGATGTACGGCAAGCACCGCCAGCAACGCAGCAGCATGCCTGCCGGCAATTTCGTCACATCCGCAGCACGTGGTCAAGATCGCTGTTGACCTGCGAGTCGATGCTCCAGACGCAGAACTGCCTCCGCTTGAGGGCTTGGGCGTGGACACCGCGGTTGAAGAAGAGCCGAACAAGTTGAACAAGTTGCGAACAGAAGGTTGATAGCCCTCCATGAAAAATGTTGGTGCGGCCGCTAAACCGCTGCGTCCCTCTCCCCAGTCCGTTACGCGCATCAGCAACTCGGACATGAGAGCGGGAAGACAGTCCGAAGACATAATCATCTCCGTAAACACATCAATGTGTTGGTGGTCAAACTGGGTCTGGTGATGAAGTGCAGAGGACGTCATGGTGAGCAGCAGTCGAATCACACATACGTGCACTAGTGCGCTAGAGGCATAAAGAGGAGTGCGCGTGCTGTACTGCAGCAGCTCTTCACACAAACAAGCACCAGGGCTTACAATACGAGGTTCACAAGTGCGGGAGTAGCTAATGCCACTCGTCAGTTGTTTTGAGCCCTGCTGCTGGGGTTGACCAGTCCCTCCCTTGACGTCGACTTCGCCCTCAATCATGCGTAGCAACGTGCTCGATTGCCCGTGAGTCAGGCGTAAAAGGTGACGAAGTATCACCTCCATCAGGGTAAGCAGCGCCGCCACAGCCTCAGGGGGAGCTGCGGCGTTGCCTATGCAAGGCTTCAGAAGATCCGCGCATGTCGTCAGCAGCCACCTAACACGTTCATTGCTGACATCCTTCGCAACAAGTTGCTCCACGACCGGAGCGGCGATGGCTGTGAGCTCGCAGCCCGAGCAGATGCTCTTCTGAAAGCGCATGAGTGCCTTAATGAAATCATCACTAGGTGGGGGTTCTGGGCTACATACAACGGTGGTAAAGTAGTCCACGGCCTCCTTACGCTGACTCACTCCCATCTTTTCTTTTTCGTTGATTCGCTTTCTGTTTCCTCAACCTGAATACTCAGCAAAGTGGCACACACACAAAAAAGAAAAGCACTGTCGATAATGTATCTGTGCTGCGCTAGACACAAGGGGGCTATATATGTTGAATGTGTGTGATTTCTATAATGATATGCGATTTTTCGTTATAAAAGAAAGAGCACTAAAGCTGCACCTATGGGCTGATCTTGGAAAAAGCAAACCGCCGCGGTCAACTTCTCTCCTCTCCTTTTCTTCTCCTCGACAACAAGGCACTGTCTGTGATGAACAACAGGTAGATGCACTGTGCCCAGTACGTATGAAGGCTACTCTACTAAAGCACGTATAGATATGTAGACACAAGTATTTTTGTATAGCTACTTTGTTTCTGTTGCATCAAGAAATAAAAGGGGCGGGGAAAAAAAATAGAGGGCAGAAAATAAAATAAACAACAACAGAGGGGAAAAAGTCGGGCATCTGCAAACCCCCCCCCCCCATTTTTTGCCAAAGCTGCATATGCTTCTTACTGAGAGGTTCGCTACATCAATACACGTCAATATACATATTAGAAATCTTTCTTGATATGTCTCTGTATGACCAATTTAGATGTAACTCAACAGATGTTTATTGCGTGTAAAAGCCTGTGCCCACTGACGCCACCACAGTCACGGCCATCACGTATGGCGTCCCTTGCGACGATTGATCTCCTCGCGTCTCCTTTCCTTTCTACTCAGAGGGCCGCGCTCCTTGCCGTTGCCATCTGCCCCATCATCGGAGGCCTCACCCGCACCCCAACCAAAGCGAGCAGCTAGGAGAGGCCGCAGCAAGGACGACCAACCCTTGTATATAAGAGTGACAGGAACAGGAAGGTAAAAGACGACGAAGGCTGGATGGAGACAGCACAGCAACTGTACCACCCAGCACACCCATAGTACGTCTTGTGCAAAACTGTAATATCCAAGCTCCTTAGGGTTGGACACATCTGGGCAATCCACCAGCTCCCCTTCTGGACTAAACACAGGCTGCGCAAATTGCTTCAGCGCATTCAGAGAGAAGTACTCTTGACCTGCCCAGAAGGCAATGGCAATAAGATCGCGAAATCCCGGGAGACCACCATTGTGGTACATAATCTTGAACACATACAGAATGTTCACTACAGCAGTGATGACAGTGAACACCTTCATGCGCAACACATTGCGCCTCCAGTTCTTCTTGGCAGTGTCCTTTGCCATCTTTTTCTTCGCGCGCGCGCGCGTGTGTGTGTGTGTTTTGACAGAATGAATATATAGGCGTACACACAGCACAGGGCTACTATTATTGGCTTAAAAAAAAAAAAGAGTTAACTTGTGAATGTAAGTAGTGAACAAAAATGTATCGTGAGGTTCGCTGCTATGAAAAAAAAAATTGTAGTGTTGTGAAACTGGTTTTACGAATTAAAAGAAGAAAAAAAAAAGAAACAAATAAATAACATGAGAAGAAAGAAAAATACAGCTTAAATGCTAGTTTCATATGAACCAGAAAAACAGTAAGAGAGCAAACAAAAAGCATCTAGAAGCAGCTTTAGAGTTAAATCGCTTTTTCTCCATATTTGGAGTTCGTTAAGCGTAAGTAAGCCGACAATTTGTAAGTTTCGAATTACCCTTCTTGGCAATAAGTCCTCCCCATTCGTGCACTGGGACAACAACAATGAGAAAGAAAAAGGCAATTTCCTGCGCAACTGAGTCTTTTCCATGTTTCGTGTATATGCCACTGCCTCTCTCTCTTTCCGTCCTTTCTCCTTATCATTACTTCTATTTACCGAAGTCTCATTCGCGTTTCCAGAGTACATCATCTCGAAATGGGTCAACATAAAATGTCGCTATACCCAGGACTACGGCAACTACCAGAACAAAACCCCGGTTCATCCATTCCGCAGCACTTACAGCCTCGACATTGCAGTTCCTAATTTCCTTTGGGACTGTGTTCATGTTAGCACGATCACCTTTGACAAAATCGTCAAAAAATTCTGCTGTCCCCTCCCTGCTTCCTTCGTTCTGGGCCTTAATCTTATCATAGAAGTATCGCTGAGAGCAGCACTGAGCTATGCACATCACAGCCGGTGCAATTGGGGTCACCCTTCTTAACAGCATCACGAATGTGTTGACAGATACGCTAAAATATGATGTCGAGAACTGATTTGCGTCCTCGAACACCTGTGCGCAGAACTTGATGGAAACTACAAACAGCAACAAAAGAAAATAAAAAACAAAAACAAAAAAAAAGTAGCGGAAAGAACTGAAATGAACAAGTACGAAACACATTTCCACATCAACTTCAACAACCACTAACTCAAAAATACAGCAACAAAAAGAAACCTTCTTCAACTCGAAAGAATCCTAAAGAAGAAAAAAAAAAAAGCAACTGTATAAGCATAATTTTTACTCATTGTATGGATGATAGATCAATTGAAGTAATTCTATTGTGTTCTATTGCGTGTGTGTGCAGATATTGCCACACACAGTTGGGAAAGCACAAGGGCTTATCGCAGATCTGGTACAGGCCTCTGCTTCCATATATACTGTATTTTCTTCTATTTGCTCACTCATTCCTTGGAGTGTGAAAACTCCTACGCGTATTCTAGCCGTCGCGTTTTGGATGAGGGACCGTGGCTCCCAGCGCCGGCCTGGCTACCATCAATACGGCTTGCCAGGTGTTCCCCTACCGCACTTAGTGGGTTAGCATCCGCCATGAATCGCGATAGCGTTCGCTCTATCTCCTTCATCTGAGTGTCCACAAGTCGTTTGAGTCCTACGAGACAGGCCTCCTCCACGCCTTCAGACCGCCCCACTGATTTTGCAATCCGCTCACGCAGCCGGTCAGTTTCTGCTTTAAGAAGAGCACCCAATGCTTGCACATCCTCCAGCTCCGTGTTGAGCACGCGCACGTGCTCAGCTGCACTCTCCTTCACCACAGCCTCTGCACGACGAATGGCAGCCATGTCTTCGCGCAAGGCGGCTTCACACCCGTCCCGCTCGCGCGCGTTCTGCGTCCGCATCTCCGCCAGCAGCTCCTGCACAGTATCGGTAGCGTGCTGAAGTCCTTCCTGTTGCTCGAGGCGGTAGCGGCTCGCCTTGACGCTAGCGGCATAGTGTAGGTCCGCTAAACTACCGCCGTCACTCGGAGTCGGCTGCTTATCAGACTTTGTTTGGTCTGCGTGGCTAGACTGCTGGTGGCGCTCAGAGATGGCGCCGAGGTTCGTGACTGACTCCTTGGAAGCAGCAACAGCAGCAGGTGCCGCGGCTCGTGAAAGAACTTGGGCCGTACGCCGCGGCGCGTGACGCTTACGATCGCTAATCCAGTGATGCACCTCACACGACTTGAGCTGCTCCAGAGAGGATTGGGTAAAAAATGCCTGAAGAGTGTCCTTCCCTTCAGCAGTCTGCATCACTGAAGAAAGCCGATCTGGGATGGTGTTGAGGCGGAGACCCAGCTTGCGATCCTTGGAGAGCTTCACAGAGCGAACATGCTCAAACGGAATGGTGATGTTCTCCCCCGCGCCGCCTGGCAGCATCGCCACCAGCAGCACCGATGAAAAGTACATTGTGGTGTGCGTGCACACCTCTTGCCCATCCACCTCGAGTCTCACAACAGTGAAGGCGAGTATGCTATTCGCGTGGTACTCCGCGTTGTAATTGTCAAGCAAGGCTTGTATGCTGATCAGCAGCGTCGCGTCGTTCGGGAGGCTGGCAATGCCACGCCTCAAAAAGTCGTTCATGCGAACCTGAGCGAGCGCGGCATGATTGTGTGTATAGAGGCGAAATAAAAGCTCCACACATTGCATTTGGAAAAAAAAGTCCGTTGACTGCTCAAGAGATTCCGCGATCACATCACAATCTGCTGCAATACAGTTTTTGTTACACTTTGAGCTCCGCAACAGCGTGATGAGAGCACTCGCACAGTTTCTATGCACACGGTAGTCATCCGCATGCTGCGCTACGTCGTGCATGAATCCCAAAAGGAGCTTCCCCATCACAACCCCAATCTTTTCCTTCAACAGAGCAGCTCCACAGGCCATCTGCAGAAGTTCAAAGAAGACATCCATGTCAAATGCGAGACGCAGCTGCGCGTTCACTATGTGTAGTATCTGAGCGCACACCTCTAAAAGGATGTCTAAACAGCGGCCTTCATCCGCGCGCTGCAGTAAGCCGCGAAAAACACGGTCAGGGTCACAAGTGGCCGCCTGGCAAATTATGGACATCATTACCTCGAGTGGAACTGGGAGCCTTCGCCGAATACAATACAAGCATTTATTTAGTATGACTTTAAGCTCCTTTACTACGACGCTGACATCTTCCTCTGTCACCGTGGGCAGCTCAGTGATGTCGTCTACTGGAATGGAGAGTAGTTGTTCTATAGACATTGTGGAGTCCTACTGTGAACCCTATTTATAAGTGCGTATACGACAACGATGTGATAAATGCAAAGAAGATGAGAAAAAAGAAACGCATAAAGAAGAAAGATATTCTTTAGAAGAAAAAAGAGATTTCAAAAAACTGTCAATCACTTGACTTACATACATGTAGGCAGACTATGTGTATCGTTTCGTTGTTAAGAAAACTTCAAGTTGTCCCATGGTGGAGATCAAAGGTCAAGAACAAAAGAAGGTAAAAGAATCCCCGAACGTTCGCGACACTAACACATATCAACCTCGTTCTCCTTTTCCCGTTTCTTCTTCCACACCCGACAAAAATAACAAAATAGAATGTGTATATATCGCTGTTGTCTCTCCTTCTCAACAATCGGGAATAATAATAAAAATAATGTTGAGACGTTTTGTAATGTGATTTCTTTTTGCTTGTTTGTTTGCCAGAAAACATAGTGCGCAATCACTTCACCACGGACTCAGCAAACAAACGTCACCTGCATGCCTGTCACAAGCCCACAGCACAGCAGCGTCACTGCGTAGGCCACAAAGCACAGCATCAACGATGGAGCAACATCAAGACAAAGATAAACAAGTACTCGGGCGAATGAGAGATGTGCCTTGCGTCGCAGAAAGATACTATATAAGTTATGAACGTGAGCAGTGAGGCAAAAGAGCGAAGGTAGAATGTGCGATCCAATAGCGGTGCAGGGCCCCATGCAGAAGCGATGAAACAAGGCGATTGCACACGAGATAACGACAACCTTCATGCAATTAACAGGCCCAAACAGCGAGCGTTGGTGTGCCTCATTAAAAACCTGCAGAACCCACATGGACATCGCAAAACATTCACTTGGGCGACTATTGATTGTGGCTTCCTTCCCCTCTTCCTCAACTTCCTTATGCACAAGTTGGCTAGGACGTCCTTTCCAAGCTCGTCTGGGAATTTCCACGTCTATGTGCATCGTAGGTTCTACAGGTAACTTTCTTTCCTCAGGCGCACCTCCCTTCGAAGTTACTGGCGATGGTGAGCCTGCAATTTCATTCACTACGGATGGGGACTGCGGCGCACTGGTTTCTGCAGTACGTGCTGCTTCACTAGAATTTGATGCCGCAGTGGCGGCGGCGTCGACTGCAAGTTGCGGAAATTCTCGGACAAGGTCCTCAAGTGCCGAATCAACGTCGACATCGTTTCTGCCCTTCAAAGTCAGTGTTTGCTGCTCCCTGAGAAGCATTTTGTAGCGCCTCCTTGCTCTAATAAAATCTGCGCTCATCATCAAACAATTGCTAGCTATCAACACTTGCAAAAAAAAAAAAAGAGAGTAGGAGAGCAGCAGACACACACAAAAAAGAACCATTTGATAAAGAAGTTGATCAGCATGACCTCAAAATAACAAAAAAAGGCAGCTGCATGGGCCGTCACTAACTATGCATACACAAAGCCTCAAAAGATGACACACGAAGCTACTAGTTCAACGCCGTAGCAAAAACAGAAAATGCATATAAATACAAAAGCTTGATGACGCTAAGAAACAAAAGAAAATATTACAATTATACCACAGAGCCCTCTTTCGGAGACCAACTTACGCCATCAACACCGAAGCAAAGCAAGCCACATATAAATGGGAGCAAAGGCATATCGGCTGAAATATAGCGAGGATCAAAGTAATCCATTTAACGAGGCCCTAATACTTTTTTAAAAAAAATATATATATACCAGCAGGAATGCCAATAGTAATGAGCTTTGTGCAACAATGATACTTCACAAATCGTATAAGAGTCAAAAATACACAACTCTTTGCCCTGTATTTACAGTATCTTCAATAGTCATCCCTTCCGTTTCTTTTTCTTCTTTTGAGCCGCTGAACTCAACAATGTCAAAGCGCATCATGACACTAACTTCATATCGTGAGAAAAAATAATATGTAAATCTATTCTTTTTTCTTTTAGAGAGTGCTACTGAATCTTCTTAAGTTCCGCTTCCTTCTTTCCAGTAGCAGTTCCGTACATCCAACGAATGAAGGTGCAGGCCTGGACTGTGCTGTTAGTTGCGTGGCACAGGAAAAGGGGGTAATTGGCGGGAGAGATGGCTACAGACCAGCGGACAAATAGAGCGCTGTACACGCAAAGGACTGCGGTCATAACAGGATCAATATCGGAAAACGGGCGTGTGGGAAAGTTCATAATGCCGGCAATAGGGATAAGCCAGTTCGCGGCTGCCCCAACGTACCCAATGCCGCGGACGACACCCTGAGAGACCATTATTGAAAATGTTTTTTGTGTTTTGTTCTTTTTCTGTTTGCTCAAAAGCTTTATCTGTAGAGCAGTAATTATACAGCTGCCAAGCACCTACGATACTGAGGCGACAGTGATTCAATAATAATGAAGAAGAAGACGAGAACAGCTTTAGATGAGATAAAAAACAAATTGCGAAAGATAACAATATTTAAAGGGAGCCACATCTACGCATCAGCAATTATTCATGCTGGTAAACAAAACCCTCCGTTAAAGCCGTTCACATTTTTTGTTTCAAAAATATAGAATTGTTTTGTATATTAGTGTTCAATGACTTCTTCGCACATACATAACAACAATAATAACAACGATAACAACGATAACAACAGCAACAAACTAAAAACACCGATGGGATAAAAAAAATGGTGCACACGTCATTTTCGGTTCCCTAGAACAAGATAAATCTTGCCTCTCAACTCTTTTTCAAAGTTAATCTTTGCATGCAGTCGTCGACGTCAGCTGTTAGCGGGGGAGGAAAGATAAATCCCGTATCGCTAAAGTACTTGTAAAATTGTACGGTTTTCTCAACTGTTTTAATTATGCGCAACCGCCTAAAATAGTGAGGAGGTTCAATAAGATTAAACTGAAACGTAATCATTGGTGACGTTTCATCGCACAAGATACGGATATCTATGAATTTACCCGAAAGTTGTGAAAATCGTTCAGTATCACCAAGTCGAGACTTTTTGTTGACGCGACCAATGAACACAACATCACTGCTCTTCTGAAGGGTGGTATTGAGAGTGGGCATTGCTATTATCCCCAGTAAAAGCACGATCAAAGCAACTGCATAAGACGGATACAAGTAAAGGTATGCTTTCGTGAAGTACCATCCAACCGAAAAAAGAATACATGATATACCAACAGAAACTTTCATTTTATCTTCAGTGACACTTGTAACTCCTTCGTATATTAAATATTCCTCTAAGTTAGTCCTAATTCCCCTTCGCGCATTCGCAACGTTGGCCATGTTGTAGCATCGCACTTGACTGCTATCTACGGCGTATCCAAGTGAGTATTGAGTAGACATTTATCCTGCACTCTGATGCGCGCTTCTAATCTTTAGTGATTAAACTAGTGTCCTGTAGCTTTCACCTAATGTGCTTCAGTTATCTTAATAGACTAAATATAAACAATACCTGAGTCAAAAGCCTTGCTTATTAAAGATAATGTAAATGACAACAAGTACCACTTAATTCTAATGACTACAAAATAAAATAGTAGTAAAGAAAGCAATGTTGTAAATAAATATGTACATATATATTTTATAAAGCAAAAGAACACAAGCAGCTCTTACATTGAGTTTTTTTTTTTTGCAAGTTGCGCAATTGACTCTTTAAAGATTTTTTTATTTTTATCCTTCACTCAAGAGTGTCTTACACAAAGCTTCCTCAAATATTGTGCATCTTTGATAAGCCAGCATCCTTACTGTCTCGCTATATATATAACTCTGTTTTTGCACAGACAAAAAAAATGTGCTCATTTTTCTTCAATGCTGATGCTGCCAATAAACACTCCCATTGCTTTGTCAAAGGGATAAAAAATGTCACAGACAAATGAAAAATAAAGAAGAAAAGTAAAAAAAATGCAGCCATTTAAATTTCTATTGCAGCGTTCGAATGTGTACGGATGTCGGCTGTCCATTATAGCCACCCTTTCCCATAGCCCAATCGTAGCTATGCGCGTACGCAACAAGGCTAAAATCACCCGTGACATCACCAGCAGATATCGGAATTGGCTGGCCGTCATGCACACACTTACATGGCAAAGAATTCGACAGCTTCTTCTTTTCCCTATCAATGATCACGAGACGCCCATCACCTCCACCAGACAGGGTAAGGGGCAATGTAGGATGCACAGCGCAAAAATTGACTTGGTGGAGTTCGGTACACTGACTGAGCTTAACATTGTGCGCCTTAAACGTGGCACCGGGAACATTGGTCAATGGAATAAAAGAGACACGACTCTCTGCTGTTCCTACACAAACACCATCAAAAAGGGGAGAGCTCGCAACACAGCGCAGATTAAAAAGCACGACACTTGGTGGCTTCAACTCTTGCACCTTTTCCATTGTATCCAGTGAAAATACATGAACGCTGCGGCCAGTGGTAACTGACATCATTTTTTGAGTTTTTTGTGCATCAAGATCAAAAATTGGCTCGCCAAGCGACAACTCCTTGATAAAATTGGGCTGCCGCAGATCCCACCAACGCAATTTTCCATCCCAGCTACCCGTTATGAGCAAGTCGTTCATAACCTGTGGAATGCTTACGTAGTCCAGACAGCTGACTGGTAGGTCATGAGAGCCTACTGTTGTTTTTTGGTTAGTACGTAAGTCCCACATAATAGCTGTCTTTGAGCAACCACCAAAAAAAGCTCTGCCATCGGAAGAAAAGCTCATGTCTAATATAGGTGCGTCATGCGACGTTGTCCAAGCAGGTCGTGATATCACTTGCTTTCCATTAACACCAACCTCCCACACAGAACAGCTTGTGTCCCACCCAGCAACACCAACGAGCTGCATTGGACACCCTTGCGGCGTGAATTTGACTGAGGAAACACAGCCCTGCGTTGTGCCTGTCAGCACATGATCATCAGTACCAAATGTTAACTCTCTTGACGTACTTGTTGCAAAAGTGTTCATTTTCTCTGCCAGATGTACTTCTCTATGCACGAATAAAATACTACCCTCGTTCTCTAGACTTTGCTTCACCTAAATGACAAGTTTATAAACAATAGATATGTAGATGGAGAGAAAAATAGATATGTCAAAAACAAACATTTACATAAAATCAAAAAAAAAAAAAAAAATTCGACTGCCTATTTTAATGGTCCGCCTTTGGAATGCACAGTATTAAAAAACGCACACATCAAACATTTTTGTCTCCACACTCGCTTTGTATTTTGTTTACTCTGAGCACCACATCTCTCGATGGCAGTTCATTTGCTCTTTGACTAAATCGATTGACTATACAACCCCCCCCCCCCAATCTTCTTCCCACGCAATCAGGGGGCAGTAAAACAAGGAATTACTTCTGTGAGTGGGTGCGGCACGTTTATCTGGCAGTTAATCGTGCTGCGTGAGGGGGGGGGGGCATAATTGGCAGATGGTTTCAACTCCCGTGTCAACTTTGGTTTTCGTGCTATATTAAATCCATTATTTTCTCTTTTTCCTTTTTTTTCGGCGCTTTATTGAAACATAGAAAAGATTGTTTAGGCAAAAACAAAGGAAAAGATTACAGCATATGATACGAAGGCTCTGTTTATATCAATGGCCGCAATATAAGCGTTCTATATCAATGAAAAAAGCAGCTCTTCAGTACGGGCTTCCAGCAGTTTTGTTTTATTGGGTAACAAATGAAATAATCGTGTGTGGATTGACGTACATGTTGCACTACGGTTATTTCGGTAAATCCGATCTTATTGCTTTCCTGGAAAAAATTGGGTGCTCAAGATTTGTAAATTTGGAAGCAATTGAAACTAAAAGCTGGGTTTTATGGGATGGCTATTTGGAGATCAGTGCCCGACTATTAGCTAATTTTATGGCAGCATCTGCATTTATGTCTATTTGGACTCCTATTCAATTTCCATTGGCAATTGCAATTTATCCATATTTTAGATCGTTGGTGGTGTTCATGTTTGGTTCACGCACTACGCGAACCGTGCTTACATAATTTCTTTAAAAAAAAATTTTTGGTTAAAAAAAAAGGAAGTAAAAATACTGAAAAACAGGAATACAAGACGCAATTTTATTTTTTTGGCATACTATATATTTTTTTCTGTTGAAATTAATATATTACTTTATTTTTATTTATTTATACATTGAAACTTTAAAAAATAGAGAGAATATATATTATTACTGTTTTCTTAGATATAAATATATAATAATTTTAGCGTACAGATAATAGAATGACAGTTTCTTTGATTAATGAATTTTTGCGTAGGGCGTATGCTCGTTTGCAGAGCAAATGCGGCAAATTAACCGTTGTTATGGGGAACGAGGCTGGTGATATGGACAGTATTGTCGGTTCCATCTACTTGGCAATGCTGCTGGATAAGAACCCAAGGTTTGGCTTTGAGAATGTGATTCCTGTGCTTAATTTTCCTCGAAAGGAGTTGCCGTTGCGCAATGATGTTTACCAACTTTTTAAGGAAATGGGGGTAGAGTCTTCGCACCTTCTTTTTGTACAAAGTGGTAACGATTGCAAAGATATGAATGGGTTTGTTGATTTGAAGGAGTTGATGCCGTATGTTGTTTTGTATGATCACAATAAATTGTTGGATGCCCAAAACTTTCTTGAAAGCAATATTGTTGGAATTGTTGATCATCACTTTGATGAGCAAAAATACGTTGCAACTACCGACAAGCTTCGACGTTTGCGTGTTGTTGGATCTGCTTGCACGTTGGTTTGTGAATTGTATAAAGAAGCTGAAGAACGTATTGTGTTTCCAAGTTTACTTGCGGCGCCAATTGTTCTCGACACAGTTAATTTCGATCCAGCACAGAAAAAGGTTACCCCTGAAGATATTACTGCGTTTGAATGGCTTCAAATTTTAGCCCAAGATAATCATGAGAATTTAAACCCTGGTACACTTTTTGCAAAGCTGTCCAACTGGAAGCAGGAAATTTTTGGGTTATCTGTGGAGCAGAATTTAATACGCGATTACAAACAGTTTCAATTTATTCGTTCAAACGTCCCAGATGGGCTGCGAGTAGGTATTAGCAGTATCCCTTGCTCTTATGAGGAGTTTGTCGAAGCGTACAACGTTGGAATAATTTTTTCCGATTGTGACACTTTTTATACTGAACGAAAACTTGATGCGCTGGTGATCGCGTTTGCAGGGAAAGCGGGTGGCGTTCACTCGAGACAGGTTGCTTTTTTTGCTGATGTTGCGAATATGCCGTTGTTTGTGGCGTACGCTGCCGAAAAGCCAAGCGGAATTTCTTTTACTCAATTAATTCGTAAAGAAGGAGAAAGTGATATGATTTTTATTGCATATTCGCTTAGCGATTCATCTGTTTCTCGAAAGCGACTTGTTCCATCGCTTCAGGCGTATCTTGAAAATGGAAAGGCAAGTTCTTTATAGAATTTTTTTATTACCCTTTTTTTTTGGTGATCTTGATTTCCTTGCATATATATATGGAAACACACACAAAAGTGCATTTTTTTTTTAGAACATACAAATGACAGTTATTTATATGTGAGCGCCTGAAAGTGTATGGGGAGTATTCATTGTTAAACATTCAGTAAAATTAAATAGATAAATAAATAAATGAATAAATATAGAACGTCATTGAAATCCCTTAATGATTTAAAATTTATGGATATTTGAATTGTTTTACGCTTTTTTTATTTCGATTATCTCTATTTCATTTTTTTTTTGTTATTCAATAGCTCTATCGCAATATAGGGTTATCAAAAAGGATATTCACACGCTTATTCCAAAAAGCCGCATTAAAGGTGATATTCGAAAGAACTGATTAACGAAAATGGCCCGCGGCAATCAACGTGATCTCGCTCGCGAGAAAAACATTAAGAAAAACGCTGACAAGAACAAGGGTGTAAGGGCAGACGGACTAAACCCCGCACAGCGAAAGGAAGCCGACGCAGAGCGCATGCGTAAGAAGCAGGCGGAGGCGGATGCCAGGAAGAATGAGGGCGAGTGAGGAGCGCCTTGCAAAATAGTGTTCTTCGTTGTTTTCTTTTTTTTCAGCTATTGTGTATGTGCGTATCGTGCCTTCTCTACTCAGTTTTTATATTATGCCAACTGAAGACCTGGTTTGCTTTAGTTCCACTTTATATGCGCATTTTTTTTTCCTATCCTTGGTGAAATATTTTTTGGCGACATGAATTCATTTTTTTTTTGTTCTGACGTTGACGCCAACGAATACATGCCAATTGTGTGGGTGGGCAAGCCTGAGTAAATCTGTTGACAGTTCTGTATAGATGTGTTGGCAAAAATTCTATTTTGTTATCTCGTATTATTGGGGCTTGCGAACAATAAGAGAAGAAATGAGAAGATTTGGGTGAGTGCATTACAAAATGAATTGGATAATCCCAATATAAACTGCCAAAAGTGATTTTTTTTTTTTTACTTTTGTTTAGGAACGCAACATTCTAGGAATGCCATTCACATATATTTTTGGAGCATTTCTCTTCCAAGTACCCAATAAACAACATATATACATTAGTTAATTTTCCTGTGCGAAGAAAAAGTGCAAAGCGCTTTTTTTTTTTTTTTGCTCTGCAGATGTGGATTGCGGTTATATGTTTTTTTTTTTACTTCATTCTGTGTCTTTCCCACCTCCTTTTTTTCCCCCATTTGGTGATGATAGTTTTAAGTTTCTTGAGGAAAAATGTCTTCTTATGATAAGTCGGACCAAATTGGTTATGATGACACAGATAGGGCACTAAATGAGGAACTAGAAAAAATGATTGCTCGCACCCCTCCCAACGTCGTTCGTAATTTGCAGCACCGAATTCACGATGGCATTCTCCAGCGCCTGAAGGAAGAGAGCACCCAAAAATGCTTTTCATTTATTAAAAGATACGAACAATGTGGAAATGAGCACCCCTTGTCACTAAAATTGTGCTACCCACACCGTGATGCAATGAATGACTGCGCACGTGAGGTGAATCGGGAAGAAAATTATCAAAAGTACCGAATTTTGTATTTGCATGGGGAGTTGCTGCGCTATCATGAGCAGCGTATGGCTGAGAAGATGGAGGCATTCAAAGTCAAGGCGCCGGACTCTATCCGCTCATGGAAGTCTGACTACGCACCAAAGTATGCGGACATGATGGAGGATCTGGGAATGGAGCCTCTAGGTTCCGCAGATACTTCGCAAAAGTAGCAAACGTTTTTTTTTTTAGCGAGGACGCGTGATACGGTTTTTGTTTTTGCATTATGCCATAAAGGCAAAAAAGAACTGTAAGTGCAAGGCTGGGTATATATATTTTCATATATGGGGAGATTTTTGTCCGCGTGCCTTCAACCTCGCATGAACGCCAAATTTAGCACGAGTTGCATTTTGCTTGCATGCATCGTTGTGTTGGATTGTATAGTTTTTTTTTTTTTTTTTTGTAAAGCGGAGACGGTACATCTGATTCACAGTTTTGTTCAAAAATATGCTTTTATTCATCTTGTTATACTAATGCTTAGACGTGGATGGGGGATCATAGATGCAACTGCTGACACTTCTGATGCGCCTTGTGTGGTTGTTGTTACACCTTCAAAAAAGTTCTTATACTTGCTTTTTCTCATTTCTATTTCATGTGTGTATTGTGTGAAACTTCATTTTAATAGCTGAAAGAACTAACAATTCTCTCAATATAAGAAGGGAACGGCACTTGGCTGTGGAAAAAGAAAGTGAAGCTGTTTAACATTAGCGTTACCTTCTTGGCCGTATTGTTAGCACTTTGCCGCGGATGCGACGTTTCAGCTTTTTGTTAGCATGGAAGCTACCATTTGTGGAGCATCTACCTGATGTCGCTCCAAAACCTTTATCCGCGCCAGTAGAGAAGCAGCGGAGGCAGCACGCTCCTCTTTCTTTGAGCGCGCGGGAAAAACTGGCAGCAAGATCGGATAAAGTACGATTTCACGTAGTGACGCAGGATTGGTTTGGACAGCGCGTAGATGATTTTCTTACGCAGCATCACCCAGAATGGGATTATGATACTGTTCGGACACTAGTGCAGCAGGGGCACATCTACCGGTATAGAAAGAATGGCAAAAAGCGCTACACGCGTATGACTGACCGCTTGGAGTTTGATGAGCTGGTGGTGGTGCCAACGCAGAGCTTTTGGGAGAATCAGCTCGCAGCTCCAAACGGGGTAGAAGTGGAGCGACAGGGACAGAGGAAAGCTGGCCACTCACCCAGACTCTCCACTGTGCTGGTGGAGAAAGCGCATGAGATGGTGCTCTTTAAGAACGAGCATGTCATCGTCATTAATAAACCTAATGGGGTACCAATGATGCCTACCAACAATCCACTGGACATGAGTATTGCGAGCATGCTGCCTGCGTGGAAGTACACCAACACTGAGGTGCCCATTGTGTGTCACAATTTGGATGCGGAGACAAGCGGCTGCGTGGTGCTGGCACGTACCAAGAGTGCACATCGCATGCTGGGGCGTATGTTTGTGAAGCGTGTTGTACCCAACAGTGTCTACTGGGGATTTTGCGTAGGGAAACCTGTTGTAAATTATGGCCGTATTCGTATGCACTTTGAAACCCAGAAGGGCAATCATGGCGATGTCATTATAGCGCGTCCGTCCCCAACTCGGGAGTCCAAGGTCGGGATTGCAGAGTTCGTTGTGAACGCTAGTGCACTGGAGTTTGGAAGCTTCGTGTCTTTCTACTCTCTCACAACGCGACGGCACCAGGAGCGAATCATGGCCGCTCATGCACTGCGATGCCCTTTGCTTGGGGATGCTAAATACGGCGGAGAGACGGCGTTTCCCCAATCACTATCATTGTTTTGGGATCCGGAGGATAAGTCCATACCTCTTCATTTGCATCACCGAAAGATTCAGCTTCCCTTTAAGAATGCGGCTGGTGAGTTTATCTGTGTGACGGCCCCGGTACCACCGCACATGGAGAAGACGTTCAAGCGGCTTGGCTGGCCGTGCAATGCAGATGATCCGCTCATTCCGGGATGATCCCAGTGGACGCGCTCTATGATCGACGCATGAAGCCTGCCCTCCTCCATTTTTTTCTCAACCCGCACTGTCTGTTTGAGAGAGACGGACAACAACCTCTTTTCATCACATACATAAACGTTTCTCCTGCTTTCCCTCCTTACTTATACACTATTTCTTGCGTAACACGCTAACTAAAAAAAAAAAAAAGAGAATATGCATTGTGCAGCCAAAGCACTCTTGTGAGTACGACTGACAGTATGCTGCAAGTGTTTGCTTTTTTTTTTTGTTGTTGTTGTAGTTCCACTGTTAACTTCATATGCTCGTTTTTTTTTCTTTCTGTTCTTTCACTTGTATGTAACTCCCCCACCCCCTCTCCGCTCCAGCAGTTAGATAGCTAGAAGGGAAGGGAACTGCGCATATACCGTTGCTGTGTGTAGAAAGCAGGGGTAGCTGTCTGTCGGGAGGCCTATGCATCATCACAGGTCACACTACTTCGTCTTATTTTTTTACTCCTAAAGAAGCAATATAGAAATAGCGCGCGTCTCATAGAGTGTCTTTCAATCTTTTTTTTTTTTTTTTTTAAAGCCCCCTTTTTTGACATTTTCGGATGCGTGACACCGCGACTGCATTTTCTTGGTCTTCCTCATATGTATCTTGCACGGGTGTAGGCTTTAATGTGCGACCCCTCAGGCGTCACTGTGCGCAGGAGCGTGACTTTATCCGCAGCCGCTTGGCCAAAGAGACAGCAGCAGCGGTGACGTGCACTTTAATGAAATGCGTCACAGATGATCCGGAGTATGCGGCGTTTGTTGCCGTACGGTGCCCCGATGGCGCTCTCGCGGTGGACGAGGAGCAGGACAAAGATAAGGGCCACCTCATTGGCTTCATTATCGCCAGCACGCGCGCTCTGAAGGAGAATGATGTTGTGAGCATCGAGTGGGTCTCTGTTCTCTTCAGCTTCTCACACATGCATGTGGGGAGATTACTTGTGGCGCATGTGGAGGAGGCTGCGGTTCTCTGTGACGCAGTTGCGGTGGAGGTGGGGATAGTGTACTGTACCCGTCTCTTCCTTCATGGGGGGTACCGCAATGCGCGTGCAGGAACGGCGTTCAAGGGCAAGGTAGTACGCAAGTCGTTGCTCCCCCCCTCAAGCAGCGCGGCTCCAGCAAGCCTGGATAGCGATGAGGGTATGTCAGGGAGCGTGCAAGGTGTCAGCAGCAGCAGCGAGACAAATCACCAGAGCAATGACGACCCGTTTCTAAAAAAGGCTGCCTCCTTTATGCGACGCTTTCTCCCTCAGTCAAGAGGGCGGAGCGCCAGTACCTCCTCATCCCCATTCACTAGTAGTACCAGCAGTACCAGCAGCCCAAGTCCCACAACGAGTGGCGGCGGCAGCAGCGCTAGAAGCAGTACAGAGTGCCGCGGGGCACTTAGAAGTGTGACTGAAAAGATCGGCGGCAGTGAGAAGGCTGACCTGCCGCTGGAGGAAGTCATTTCTTCATCATCGGCACTGTCGCAACGGACGCAGCGGTTAAAAGAGGACGAAATGGTCCTGAAGACATTGCTGCCTTCAGCTTCTTCTTTTGGTGTTTCCTCCTTCCTTCGTACTGAGGCAAAAAATAGTAACAAAGGGAGCAGAGCAAACACCACAGCCGCTGCGAGCCGCAAGCGCAAGCGCCGAAACACTGAGAAGGGCGATGCTGTTAGTACCCCTGCACCTTCATCGACGGCTGCCCCTGCATCATCTACTGGCCGCACATATGTACCGTATACCATCCCCAATACCCCAAGCGTTATCCGCTCCAATGAAGTGTTTGTGCGTATGGCTGTTCCGGAGGACAAACGAAATTGGTGCTGGCTGGTGCTGGCCGCGTGCAAGTACGACATGGGTGGTTCCGACATGCTGAATCTCACCCTTGAGGCTGCCTGTCGCATGGTGGTGCTGCGCCGCTCTGATAATGCACTCGTTGGGCTTCTTTCACTTCAGGGCAATGGCTGGGTTTCTTTTATTGCGTGTGATGTTGAGTACCGCAACGCTGGCTTAGGGTCCTATTTGCTCTTTCTCGGGATGGAGTGGCTTCGTGTGCGCAGCGTGCCTACCATTTCACTAACGCCACTCAATCGCAGAGTCATTTCCTTTTATAGGAAGTGGGGCTTTGAGGAGGGTACTTCCGCTGAGTGCGCTTCAAAGCGCGCACTCAGCCCCTCTGACATTGTCATGTCCCGGAAGATTGCACCTGATGTGCTCCTTCTTAACAATGGCAAGCCTCTGTCGTTTTATGTGCAAGGATATGATGACAGCGATGAGAATAAACCCAAGAATCGCTGGGTCTACTATTTCTACGACTGATTGAATGGGACGCGATTCTCCTTGTGAGCTTGGGGATTTCTATGATGTGGGTTATTCCTGTTGCTTTCAGGGATTAGAAACAAAACAGAGGAAAAGAAAATATAGGAATACATAGAGAGGGTAGAGACAAGCTTCAGCGTCGTTCATATTTCTTTCGTCTTTTCTTCTCTTTTTCACATTGGGTAACTTTTTCTTTTGCGTTTTGCATGAGATTGCTGAGCAAGAACCAAATTGTCTCCTTCCCCTTTCCCCTTCTCACCAACTCTCCCTTTGTCATCGCCGGTACGTAGTGAATAACACTTCACATTATGCACATTTAAGCACATGAAGCACATGTGATCAATTTGGTTTTCTTTTTTAAATTCTCATTTTTTTTTTTTGCGACTTTTTAGTTCAGTTTAGTGAGCGTGCAAGGACTCTAGGACACTGTTGAGTTGTGTCGTCAAAAAGTATTTATCTATTTATCTTCACAAGTGCCGCGATACATTTTTTTTTGTGTGTTTATTCGGTACAACTTTCCACATAAAACATTACCGCTTCTATTTTGTAAAGAAGAGAGTCTTCATTTTCGTTTCTACATTTTCTTTTTTTAGATACAGTTGACACTGGGATTTTCTTGCTCTCCCCCTCCTTTATCACCTTTAATTGTATCTGGAGGAAAACCAGACGAAAGGAAGAAGAGCAGTGCATCTCTCTCTCTATATATATATTTGCGTAGAAGAAGATGCCCTTTACAGACGTGTACGGCGTGGAGCAATTTCGGGAGATTGTCAACGATCCCACCCTCAGTGTAGTTTGCTTCTCAGCGGTGTGGTGTGGTCCGTGCAAGACTATTGAGAAGGATCTTGACAAGGTATCCTACGAGTTCCCAGCGGTGAGATTTGCCAAGGTAGATGCTGACAACAACTCCGAGATTGTGACCAAGTGCAGGGTGATGCAGCTGCCCACTTTTATGCTAGTGCGAGGTGGTGAGATGGTAGGCTACGTAATCGGAGCGGATCTTACTCAGCTGAGGGCAAGGATACGAGAGCAGGGAGGTAAGAAGTGAGAAGCGGAATAGAGGCAAGCAGGCGGATGTGCGCGTGCACGTGGTGCTGTGCGCATCTATCCGTGTTTGCTGCTCAATCATTGTGACATTAGGGTGAGAGAAAATGCAATCAAAAGAAGGAAACTTCACAAATGTGCGAGCCACTATCACTAGTCCTTTGCTTCTTTTGATTCTTCAGCCACTCTACGCCAAAAGCGTTTCTTTGCGTATTGACGCGTAGAATGTCTTTTTTTTTTCCGAGTTTTTATGTTTGTTTGATTTCACTGCATCCGCCTCACTTTTATTTTTGTCTTTTTTTGTTGTGTTATTGCGCGGTTGCATCGTCCTTCTTTTTAAGCATATACGTGGGATAGATAGTATATTAAAGGATACGTACAGAGCATCATCCGGTCCTTGCTTTGACTCAAGTAACATCTATAATACCTGAGTGGATATATAAGCATACATATATACATACATACATACATAGAAGGAGAGGAGAAGAGCTAGTACAGCTGAAATATGTCTCAGAGCGCGGCACGTATGAATAGGCTGCAGATCCGCGAGCAGGAGCAGCTCAATAGGGAGCGAAAGCGACAGCTTGAGTCGGAGGCACAGCGCCAGTCGCAGATGATGAACAAGACCAAGGAGAGGTTTTCACACGTCAAAGGGCACGGCTACGGCAGCACCTCCGCATCATCACCCATGTCCGGCTCTACTGCACAGTCATCGGTGGATGACGTGGAAATTCGCGTGTACGTGCGTGAGTGCGATGCAGATGCGGCGCAAACGTTTTGCTTTAACGAGGGCCGAGGCGGTGGTGCAGGTTGCGCCGCATCGCGGCAGCGATTGAGTCTCCCACCTGTGGCAGGTACCCAGCAACCGCAGCAGTCACGAGGTCGCATTGCTGCGCAGAACGTGGACCAGGTGCCGGCGTCTACCCCAGGTCGTGGCCAGGTGCCTCGTTACCTACAGCACCGCAAGGCGGAGATAGCAGCTGAGAAGCAAGCTATTGTAGATGAAGCTACCCGGAAGGCAGAGCTGGCGAAGATTCCGCCAGGTTACCGGCTTGTGTCTGAAGAAGAGAAGGCTGCAACAGTGTCGCAGCTGGAGATTAGGCGGCGAGAGCTGGAGGAGGAGCTCGGGCGCATTCCGCTGCGCTATGACACGCAGGCAATACGTACACGCAAGACAAAGATTGAGGATGAGATGCGCCAAATTGAGTCTTCAAGCATCAAATACAGCACCAAGAAGCCTTTATATGTGCCTTTGAAATAGATGCTCGTTGTGGGGATGGTGGTGAGGCAGGTACTTCATCATTTTTCTCTCTTTTTTATTTCATTTTTTTTTATCAGTCTGCTGGTGATGCTTTGCGAGACAGCGTGAGTATGTGGCGACGCACGTTTTTTTTTCTTTTTTTTTTTAAGAACAGAAGTGTTGGCCCGAAGAATGTTGAGGTTGTTTCTCGTAGTCCACCTTCTTTTTTTTTTTGTCTCATTTATGAAGGACTCACAGTCCTAAATCAACATGGACAGAGCAGCCGTCGTAGCGTGATAGTAGACCAATGGCAGCGCGATTCACGCGCACATACGTCTGCACAGAGGTGATTCGCTTTTCCTTTTGCAGATTTGCTTCTTTCCCTCTTCGTTTTTTTATTTATACCCTCACGTTTCTTTCTTTCTTTTTCATTTTACTTACCCAGGGTCTGTTGTTGCTCTATCGAAGCTGTACGTGGGTCACACACTCTCTGGGTATCAAGTGAAGAAGTTTAGATACACGTATAATACGTCGCGCGTTCTTGTGGAGGACTTACCATCAATATCATTTTTTCCCATACGGGATCCCTTTGAATCTTCTGCGTGAGAAGGAGGAGGGCAGGGGAGGGGGAGAAGCAGCTGAAGAGAAGACAAGAAAAGGGATCAGAAAGAACAAGCGCACATGGACGCCCGCCAGCAACTCACAGACTTCTATGCCACGCATAACCCATCCAAGCTGAAGGACGTGGATAGGCTTCTAGACACCTTCAGGGGCCGTGAGCAAGCTTTACTAGATGCTCTCAGACACTCCTACGGGGAGGGGCATCACACGCACGCAGAGACGACTAGCTCGAAGCAGCCACCCCCGCACGCTTTGTCAGGAGAACCTGAGCGTGAGGGAGAAACCCGACATGAAGCAATGCGACGTCTAATCGATCAAATGTCTTGTGTAGACCTCGCCGCCCTACAAAGGCGTGTAGAGGATGATGCCGCTGCCTCAGTAGTTAGCGCTTGTGCTGGGCAGCTTGAGGTAGTGTCGCACACCTTGACTTTTATGCGCTACTTTTTGGAGTGCTCGCGGGAGTTTATGCGGCTTGCAGAAGAGGAGGAGGGGCAACAGCAACAGCAGCAGCAGCGCACGTTGCATGACACACAGCAACAGAGAGAAGAAGCACAAGAAAAAGAAGAAGAATCCCCGAGACACGCTCTTGCTCTTGCACCTCTGTGCCCATCTTTTTCGTCACGGACTGTGCTCACTCTTCACCCGAATGGTGAGGGTGGCGTAGTTGGTGCGGCCGTGCGTGCCGGGCTTGTGCGCAGTGGGACTTGTATCTCGTTGCACCCTGGTGTGTACTACGAGAGCGTGCACCTTGAGGACTGTGGAGCGGTAGAGGTGACGAGTGCTTTCCCTGGTGCGCCGGTGGTGTGGCGTCCTCTTTCTGATCTTGAGCCCGCCCTCACTGTGCGCGGTGCTTCCTCTGCTCTTACTGTTAGTGGTGTCGTGTTCATCACCGGCGAGCTGGATCCCACTCTCCCCTCTCCTCCTGCAGATGCTGCGCCACGCGATGCCCCTCGAGTGGCTCTCGTGTCAGCGGAGACCGGGGCCTCATTGCAGCTACGTGGCTGCCACGTGTATCACGGTGGAGGCAGCGGCGGTGTTCTAGGCAGTGGAGATGGCACGCGTGTCGTGCTGCAGCTGTGCCTTCTCTCACTCTGCCAAGGAGCTGGACTGGGCCTTAGCAAAGGTGCCTCTGGAAGTCTCAAACGGTGCCGCGTCCGTCTGTGTGAAGTGGGGATAGTGGTAGGCCCGCGCGCTACACTCGTTGTGCAGGAATGTACTGTGGAGGAGAGCAGCGATGATGGCCTCGTGCTGGGCGGCACTGCGGCGCGTGTAACGCTGGAGCGGTCGTCAGTGTTCAATAATGGCGGCAGCGGGGTATATGTGGCGGGAGGTGCGGGGCTAGAAGTGACGGAGAGCACGATTGAACTCAATGCACGCTACGGTATTCAGCGTTTATGTGGAGCACATGTCCACTTGCTCAATTCCTTTGTACGTGATAACGCCTTGCTTCCCGTGAATGACGAGGTCTCTAGATAGGAAAGGGATGGCGTGCGCCAGTTTTGTTCTGCTATAGATATCCATAGATCTTTACATTTTCTTCTTTTTGTTCTCTTCTGTTTTGCAGTTGGTGTTGAAAGTTATCCCTTTATTATCACCTACTACGCGTATTGTTGTTTTTGTTTTGCGTGCATTCGCTGCATAGTAAGTTGACGAAATTCTCTGGCCTTCCTATCTCTATTTTTTTTATTTATTCTACTAGCCTTTTCTTGAACACACCGCATATACACGAGTGATTCCCAAACTTGCTTCCTTTCAAGTACACATTGATTGCGGAAGGAGGAAGAAACAGGCACATCTTTTTTTTTTTTTTCTTCCCACATGGATGCAGATGACTTTGAGGATCTTTTTGGATTTTCCAGCTCTCTCAGCGCATCGACAGCTTCACCGTCGCAGGGTCTCCAGACGAGCACTGCACCGATCAATGTGACGAATGGCGCACAGGGGGCTGCTTCTTCGTCCAAAGCTGCACAGCACTCTTCCATTGCTTCACTGCCTCGTGAGGACCCTCCGCTTCGCCTTTCAGACGAGATGGCTAAAAAGCTTTTTGATTATCAATTGGAAGGAGTGCAGTGGCTTTATCGCAAGCACTGCAAGGCGCGCGCGTGTCTGCTTGCGGACGAAATGGGCCTCGGCAAGACTGTACAGGTGTGTGTCTTTCTTGGTGAGCTATACAGACGCAAGGTGGTGAAGTCCACTATCATCATTGTGCCCCCCACTCTTGTGCCCATGTGGGAGTCTGTTCTTGCGCAATGGGGAGACCTGCGCGCTCCTCTTGTCACTGCCGTGCACGGAGAGAACAAGGCACGGCGCGGCGCGGCCTGGCGCAAGCTAGGCTTTGGTATCCCATGTGTGCTTCTGACCACGTATGGTGTGCTACGCCAAGATGCCACCAGTATGAGCACCCACTTGAGTGATTACGTGGTGCTCGACGAGGCGCACCTTATCAAGGATGCCAACACGCGTGCATTTAAGAGCGCGCTCATGCTTTCCGCGAGACACAAGATTGCCCTCACCGGAACCCCGTTGATGAACAGCTTTGAGGATATGTGGAGTATCTTTCGCTTTCTCGACGGCTCCATCATTGATGTCGAGCATGGCGACTTTGCCAAGATCAGCGCCACTCTGCTGCGCGGTAACGAGCGAGACGCGACTGAGCACCAGCGAATGGCGGCGGAGTCGGAGCTGACGCGACTGCGCACGGCTATCGGACCCTTTATGTTGCGTCGTGAGAAGAGGGACCTGCGGGTGGTAGAGAGCACCAAGCGCGATCTTGTGCTGTGGGTGCGGCTCAGCGAGGCGCAGGCTAACCAATATCGTGCTTTTTTGGCAACAAAAGAGGTGACAGACTCGCTCGAGGACGAGGGCAGCAATCCGCTGTTGCTGCTGACAACCCTCTCCCAAATTTGCAATCATCCATGGCTCACTCTGACCGAGGAAGCATTTCGCGACGCACTCAAGCGGCCACATGAAGCTCCGTGCGAGGCAGTGGGGGACGCCTTCAGTGGCTCAAAGGTACCCGTGGCTCTGGCATTGGTACGCAGATGCATCGCAGAGAACCGCAAGGTGCTTCTCTTTTCGCGCTCCAAGCGTCTCTTGCACATTATTGCCCGTGTGCTGCTGGACGCCGGAATCAAGTATGCCAGCATTGACGGGGATATCAACAGCGGGGATCGCTTTGGCGCTGTCAAGTCGTTTAATGGGGATCCTACCGTGCCGGTGTGCTTGCTGACAACGCAGGTGGGTGGCGTAGGCCTCACCTTTGAGGCTGCCTCCTGCGTTGTGCTGCTGGATCCGAGCTGGAACCCTTCGGCAGATGCCCAGGCTGTAGACCGTGTCCACCGTCTCGGGCAACGCCGCGATGTTATTGTGTACCGCTTGGTGACATGCGGGACGGTGGAGGAGAAGGTTTACCGCAATCAGGTGTTCAAGACGATGGCAGCGATGCAGTCCACCATGGCTGAGGAGCAGCGCACTGACCTTTTTCGCTATTTTACACGCTTGCAACTGCGCAGTATGTTTGAGGTGTCCTCGCTAAGTATTAGTGACACCGCGAGACACTTGGAGGTGCTGCATCCAGGCCATGTTCCTACATGTGTGCGCGCGGCAGCTTTGACTGTACCGCATGTGAGTGATGTGAGCGATCATGGCTGTGTGCTGGCGGAAAAGGTGGCCGTGTCGGATGCGGATGAGGCAGCTACGATGGAGTGCGATGCGGGGGGGAGCGACGGGGGAGAAGATGGACTGCTGCCGGGGAAGCGGCAGCGTACGTTGTGCACCCCACCTTCCTTGTCATCGGGCGCGAAGAGAGGGCGTGTGGAGGGTGGTGAGACGGAAGAGACACTGATAGAGGAAGAGGTTGGCGCTATGTTGAAGGATCTTATAAGCGCGGATGATCTGCTAGACCCCACTGCTGCTGATACTTGTGCTGCAGGTCTTAACGCAGAGGCCCCTACCTCCAATGAGGCCACGTCGTCTCTCGTCTCTGGTTCCATTGACTCGACAGCTAGTTCTTCTGCGGTAACATGTGAGGATAGCGTTTCATTGTTACCTCCACTCAAAGCATGTACTGAGGAACTGCCGACCTCTTTATCTGCTAGCCTACAAACCGCATCGGTGCCGGCGGCTCTTTGGCCGAATCACCCAAAGGTGGCATAATTTGTGGGGAGGCGAGTAAACATGGCGGGGGGAGGAGGAGGAGGAGGAGGGGAGGACAGGGTTATGCAAGCAAGCGGTAGCTGCATGTGTGTGTGTACTTGTGCGCATGTATGGTGGCCAAACAACGCTTCCTTTATAAAAATATTTCAGCATATTTCTTGTGCTTCGTTCTGCTGCAAAGCGTGATTGCGCTGTGCTTCGATAAATTGTACTTTCTTTCATTAGATGCTAGATCCACTTTTTTTTTAAAAAAATTAAAAACACATTACCGTCATACATACAAAGAGACAGTTCTTAACTACTTCCGTGCTGGAGCCTAGAAAGCCAGAAAATACGAAAAGGAGAAGTACTACTTCTTACTATTGTTTTTCCTATCGCATGCTAATTGCTTAGTTGTTTCCTTGTTGCCTCCCCACATTTTTTCTCTTTTGGTTTATAGTAGTGGGCACCCCCATAGATAGATATTAATTCTCTTCCTCTACACTTTTCATAGCAGTCTTGTAGGCTCCGTTTACTTTGACGCACGCACTCAACAATTCTTCAACCTCTTCTTTTTTTTTTTTTTTTAGTTGTTCTACCTGGCATCCAGTCTAGCTGCCGCTTATGTCTCTCAAGCCCTTTACTGCCTCCTTGTTTGGCTTTGTAGGTGGCTTCACTATTGCCGAGTCGCTCTTCCCACCAGCACTTTTTGATGCTATTAGTGGCAACAAGACTGCAACAAACAACAAGGCCGCCAATCCAGACCTGACAGCATACCAGCGTATTCCCATGATGAAGCGCACCATGGAACAGGACATTGCAGTGGCGGTTAGCGCAAACAAGGTGTACACCAGCGCGGCTGCTGTGGCACTGATTTTGTTTGGGGGAACACCCGCAATATTTGGGGCTGCAGCCAATGCGGCCTTTCGTGGACCTGAGGGAGCGGGGCGGTACACTGCTCTCAAGACACGCTTATATGCAGCGTTAGGCTAGACGACAGAAGCACCGACGCACCTCTCTTTCTCTATAGACCTCTCAGGGTATCTAGGTTCGCATGGTCACACATCATCATGGTGAAATGGGAGTAAATGACACTATTCAATCTTTAAAAAAGTTTTTTTTCTTCTTCTTTACTTTGTTTTCACCCGATTGTATACAATTTATGGTTACAGTTGGCAGTGGCCGCCATCGCCTTCATGTACTTATTTCGCGAGCACCTACACGTCTACCTTTTTTTCTTATGCAAAGTTCATAGCTACATGGCTATTTGAATGGGCGGGAGAGGAACAAGTGCATGTGCACACGACAAAGCTTAATGTACCCTCACTTTTTTTTTTCTTTTCACACAAGTCACACACACACACACACACACACCTTTCTCTCACAAATAAAATAAGAGCGTTGCTATCTTGTTGATGCCTTGTTCAAGTGCTTTTTGGTGATTAACTTTTGCCTAGCGTTTTCTTCGATACACCGCAACAAAATGATGATAATAATAGTAGTAATATTAATAAAGTACGATTGCAAGTTATATATTGCTGTATGAACTGTTCATTTTTTTGTTTCCTTCTATATCATATATATATATATATATATATATCATATATATTGCCATAGCACTTCTTACATTTTCTTTCTTTCTTTCTTTCGTGGTATGAGCCCCCTGTTTCTACATCGCGCGTCAAATTCTACTTTTTTTTTCCTTCTTACACCCTCTCTGCTTCCATTTTTTTTTTTTTTTGCGCAATTTGCACAATCGTGTCTTTTTCTCTTTCATAACAACTGTTTGAAAGTACTACAATAGAGAAGTGCACTAGACGTTTATTATACAACATTTACACACACACACGCACGCATATTCATAGGCGTTTGCACTGATTTAGCGCTTGTCTTTGCTCACTTCAGGTGGTTCATACGGTATATTCATTTCTTTAGAGGGACGCTTTATATATATATATCTCCTTTCAATTGTCTTTTATCATCTTGGCAATACCAATATGGAGAACAGCACGCTGAACTTCACAGTATGTGGCATTATCACCTCACCCGAGTATCAGCAATGCACAGAGGCTGCTGAATATATTAACAAGACATACGCCGACGCCTACCATATCTCCGTTATGCAGGAGGTACCAGGAGACTTTGCCGCACGGCGCGATCATATGGTGAGCTCTGGCCAGCTGCCCGCTGAGTCTGCGGAAGAGTTGCAAGTGCTTGTAGTGGATAGCGATGGTGTAGTGCAAAGTGGGCGTGCCTTTCTTGAAATGCTTCAGGCACGTACAACCTTCCGGGTGCTGCCCATAGACCCCACACACCCAGACAGTTATGCCAACCGAGCACTCTACTCGTGGAGGAAGTTCCTTTGCGAGCGCGGTAATCGCTATTGCTGGATGTCTATCAGCGTTGACGGCAAAGATGTGGGCCGCATTACATTTGAGCTCTACTCACAGGTGCTACCTCGTACGTGTGCCAACTTCTGGCGCATGTGCCGTGGCGAGGACGCGACGGAGGAGGTGACAGACGGGACTACCAAGGCTACTTTGACGTATCAAGGCACTTCTTTCTTTCGTATTCTCAAAGACGCCTGGGTGATGGGCGGAGATGTAGCGGAAGGCAACACTGGCAACAGTGGGTTCTCATGCTTTGGGCGGTATTTTCCCGATGAATCCTTTGCGATTAAGCACGACAAGGCGGGTATACTAGGTATGTGCAATGATGGCGAGCACACCAACGCCTCCAGTTTCTACATCACACGCAAGAAGCTGTCATGGATGAATGGGCGTTACGTAGCCTTTGGTCGCGTTATAGACGGGATGAACGTGGTGGACGCCATTCACGCTGTGGCGGTCAAGCACAATCAGTCTCCCGCTGCGCCTATCCTGATCTCTGACTGCGGTGTACTGGATGTATCCATGTAATGAAAAACACGGATGTATGCATGAGAAGAGAGAGAGACATATGCTCAAAGGATGAGGCTGGGAGAGGTGGTGATGGAACTATGTGCACTACTATAGAGTGAGTATGCAGTTGCTTCTACAGTTGTTACTTGAAGAGAGGGAGAGAGAAAGGAGAGGCAGTTGCTTTGCTCCTTCTCTTTCATTTTCTCTCATTTTGGTTCTTCTTTCATGAATGTAATATAGGGAGTGTATGTGTACATGTGCCTGTTGTCATTTACGTCACCATACACACACGCAAAAAAAAAAAACGAACACCACAAATCAATTTTTTTTTTTTTTAAGCTAGGGTGCCTGTACGCTTTTTGATACGATGGCTGCCATCGTGTATCTAAATCTTTGTGTGCTGGCGTTTTCTCAGACGACCTTGAGGACCGCTTCTCCATGGTGTGCTCTACAGATATGCGTAATCAGCGTTTCTTGTGTGCATCCAGAGGCCTTTTTTTATTTATGAAATCTCAACCGCATCTTCTAACATTGTGATTTTTCTTTTTTTCTTGCGTATCGCATCTTGTATCTCCAGTTTGTTTTAGGAGCCATTGAAGCGCTTCTCGCATTTTGTATCTTGATGTCAAGCTGCCACTAGTACTCTTGACTTTACTCAATGAAGGCAGGCAGCAAAAGCAATAGTAATGATATTAGCAGGCTTGTGGCTGCTGGGCACAGCAAGACGAAGGCAATCAAAGCCTTGAAGGACGCTGGTAATAACTACCATATGGCACTGCGCATCTTGGAGCAGCAGCAGCAACAACAACAGCAGCGACAGAACGTGCGGCCGATGCCGACGGCTGCCCCCTCACCAGCCCTACATCTAGCGGATGCTCCTGACACTGCAGCAGCAGCAACGCCAGCCACTTTTCGTTCTACGCGTTTGCATCCTTGTATTGTGCAATACAAAAAATGTGTATTTGGGGAGTACTGTGCACTGAAGGAGTATCCTGGTAACACGTGCATTAATTACTTTAATGGGACCTGCATCTACGGCGACATGTGCAAGCGACTTCACTTCATTGATGGCGTTGATATTAGAGAGGAGTGGAGACCCCACTTGCCTACCACCACCATCACTACTTCCGCTTTGCGAGACTCTGGCAGCCACACGTACTCCATTACGAAGAGCGTCGGCGGTGGGAAACTGCAACTTGCTGTGCGACTAGACAATGACGGTGGGTCTTGTGATGTTGGGGAGGAGGAGAAAGGCATGTATGATACCGCTGATTGGGCTGCTGCAGGGGCTCTGCAGGGCCATCAATGGGGCGTTGCTAATCCTTCCGTAGACAAGCCGCAGCCCTTTCTTGAGGTTCTTAAGCAGCAGCATCAGCAGTTGACAGATGAACAAGGTGCGCTTGAATGTTCACCTTTTGGCATGAGCGAGCATCACCAGCAGCAACAGCAACTCACGAAGGCGAGGCGAGGACGGCGTGTACACCCGTGTATTGAGCAGTGCGGTGGATGCAAGTTCGGTTCCAACTGCCGACACGCTGAGCGGGACGCGGACGTATGCGTCCACTTTCTGAACAACCGATGCAAATTCAGCGCAGGTGACTGTCACTTCCGGCATGAATCGGAGGAGGAGTACACGGAGAAACTTCGCGAGCGCGCAGCCAAGGCTGCGGCAAAGGCTCATTGTGCTTCCGCTGCCACTCCTTCAGTGGCGGTTCATCTATCTTGCGCATCAACCCAGCCAGCGACTGGTCGCCAATTCCACACCGATCCAGAGGAGATGCGTGAAGGGGTGGATGTACCAGCAGTTGCTGAGACTGAGGACACGACAAACGCAGAGGAGGAGGATGCTAATACTCCCGCCTGCAATGCTGAAGAGCGGGAGTTTTTGCAGCTCGTAGAGATGTTTCCCGATGCCGATCCATCTCTGGTGCTATGTGCACTGCGGCACGTCGGCGGTGATGCTGCAGCTGCAGCTGCCGCGTTGCTTGCATATGACAATGCAGGTGACGCTACCAGCACCACCGTCAGCGACGGACTTTGCGACAGTGCAGCGGACACCGCCGCTGATGCTGCACTTGCAAAGGCGTTGCAAGAGGAGGAAAAGGAGATGGTAGCTTCCGAGGCAGTTGGGCAGGCATGCGCAAGAGTTGCTGGGGCTGCCACTGCGTCTCTGCTCACACTCTGCTCTTTGTTTCCTAGCGTGGAGGTGTCGAAGGTGGAGGCGGTACTCGCGCGGAACCACGGCAGCTTTGAGGAAGCCTACGATACACTGCTTTGCGCAAATGTGAGCATTGAGAGAAAGGAGTACGGCAGGTGCTGGTCTGGCCAGTTGACAGCGTCGGAGCAGCTCCAACTGGAGAAGCTATACACACTGTTTCCGCAGATCTGCCGCGATATTGTACGCAACGCGTTTGGTGTATGCGAGAGGAATGTGCCACTCGCCATCACTGCTCTCAACGACCTCACCGGCGAGCTGCTCTCACTACAAGAGCAACAGAGCATGTCGAAGAAGGCGGTGCGTTGGGCTCCACACGAGGCATCGGATGCAGCAGCCACATCGCTAAAGGACAGGCGGCAAAGACAGCGTGATGCGCAGCCATCTCGCGAAGACGGCCGTGGTGGCAGCGACAGTAGCACTGCATGTCCAGTACAGAGCGTGGAGGCTCTTGAGGAAGAGTATCGGGCCGCCGCTGCAGAAGCACGTGAGTACGGCGACTGGCGCCGTGTGCGGGAGCGAGCTTACGCAGTGAACGCGCTGCGAGTGCGGGTGCTTAGCCAGGCATGTGCGGCGTATGCTCGAGGCAAGCGGCAGCTCGCTTCGGAGCTCGCCCGTGAGGGAAAGGGCCTTGGCGCCGAGTACACTCGTCTGAACCGACTGGCGATGCTGTCTCTGGAGCAAGAGAGGCGAAAAGACGAGTCTGAGAGCACTCTAGATCTCCACTGGTTTCACGTGGACGAGGCTATTGAAGTGCTTTGTCGCCGTGTTGAGCTGTGCGTGCGGAGGCGTATCGGGATACTGACGGTTGTGCTTGGTAGTGGCAGGCATAGCAAGAAGGGGTACTCATCTGTGTATGCTGCTGTGAGAGACGCCATTGAAGAAAACTCCTATTTAGCTGCTCATACGCGCTTGCGATCAGTCAAGCCGGCATACATAGTTTTGGGTGTTGTGGTGTAGAATCTTCCTGTGATAGCGTGGACTGCCGTGGGACTACCGGCCTACGTGCGTGTTTCAAATTTTTTTTTTTTTTTTAAAGTGCGCATTATGCACGGGCATGCCATTCATTCTATTGAAAACTTGCTTATTCACTGCTATCTTACTAATGATAACATAATTCTACACTTTAGCTGTTTGCTCTACTGTACATATGCATATATATATATTAATTTGCTTTACTCTGGTATTGAGACTTGTTTTTGTCTCTATGAGCGTATATCTGTTCCTCTGGCTCTAGTAGTATTCTTCTTATTATCATTCTGTCATTTCTTTTTATTTTTATTGGAGGGACGCGGGAGGTGTGTGTGTCTGTGTGCACAGCTCACCCAAATCAGGGAGAAGAGAGTTAGTTTATATTGTTTTTCCATAAGGCGTTAGCTTCATGACGAGCTGTCGCGGTATTTTAATTGCCGGAGTCTCCAATAGGTCTCGGACGCAGATGGCGGAGGGTTTCCTGCGGTCTTTGACATCCAGTCGCGTGTTTGTGAAGAGCGGCGGTGTGATGCCAGGTACAACTTTGCACCCTCTCGCAGTGCGCGCCATGGCTGACGTGGGTGTCGATATCTCGAGTCAGTCACCTTCTTCTTTAGAAAGTGCACAACGACAGCGGGCGACGTATGACGTGTATGTGAGCATCGACGGATCTTACACAAACAGACGGGCGGATCGGTACCAGGGCACTCATAGTATGAAGTTAGAGGACGACGCAGAAAGACACGGTATGGTGGGTCATGATGCAATGCTTTTCCCTTCTACCCCAAACCATTGGGCTACTGCAATGGACGCGGCGGATGCGCGACAGCAGTGGAACCTCTGGAGCCCTCGCGACCCCAGCATCTTTTACGAGAATTCTACTCGTAAGTTTCAAGATCACCTGTACGAAGGCGAACCACTTTTTATGCGTCTGCAAGATTCAAAACTGCGGCTTTGCGCGAAGGTTGCGGAGCGATGGGAGGTAGAGGAGGTGGCAGACGTCTTTGCAATGGAACGTAGCGTCGAACATGAACAGCGTGTTGCCACAGCTCGTGATGCTATTGCGTTGCATTGTGTGACACTCGTGCGGCGCCTGGAAGAGTACTATGATGAGACCCTCTGTACTAACGCCGACTGTGTGCAGCATTTGGCGAGTAGCAACGACACAGTAAAGCAACTTACAGCAAGAGGCCAGAGGGTGTGATGAGTATAGGTGTGTATCACATTGTTATGCATACATGCATGCAAACTCCTCGCTGCTCTTCTCTTTCTGTGCTAGCAGTGACCAACAGAGCCACCCCATCCACACACACATACACACCACACGCTCACACACTTCACTTTTACTTTTTTTTTCTCGTCACAGTTTTAGAGTGCTGAGCATACGAGGCACTATTTGCGATTGTTCTGTTAAAGAAGACAAACAGAACTTTGACAACCATGCAAAATCAGCGAAATATATACTTTGCTTCACTTGCTGACGCAAGAGTGCTCAATGGTTATCTCCACACACACACACAAACGATAACAATCTATCTGTACCAGTTGTTCTTACATGTGTTGTATCTCTCTCACATTTCTTTTTAAATCAAAAACATTTCATGCATAATTTCTTTCAACGTTCTTTTTTTTTCTTTTTTTGTTACGTGCATTTGTTTTCTCTGTAGCCACCTGCGTACTAATGTACAACGGTATTGAGGCAGCCAAGGTGAAGGGCAGCGGCCTGAGTGGGTATGTGCAGCGCAGCAAGGCCACTATCGTCTCACAGGCGCCAAAACATCAAGCAATATATAATGATATGGAGGCCGAGGAAGGAGCACCAGCACTGGCTATCAACCCTCTTGTCGAGAAGCGATCTAGAAAGGAGAACGAAGATCTTGCACGAAGACTGGAGTCACACAAGGCGATACGAGGCGTTCATCTGAAGGTGCTGCGCTACAGAGCGGAGCGACTCGCTGGCGGCGCTGGAGCCGCAGAAGATGCGGAGGTGGTGGAGCGGGAGTGCCGGGAGTTGTATCGCTCTCTCATGGCAGCAGCGATGGAGGTTCAGCGACAGAACACGCGCGAGGCGGAGGCTAAATCCGCTGAGCGCTTTGCCGCCGCGTTCGGCGTGAAGACGGGAGGCGATCCGTTCAACAGAACTCGTCAAGAGGATGAGCGCCAGGCGCGTGAGGCGGAGCGGCAGAAGGCTCGCGAGCAGCAACTGGTCGAGCGACTCAAACGGGTAAAGGGGGAGGAAGCGACAGTGTGAAACGCAGGAGCTCATTGAGGAAAGGTCGCTCTTTCTTTTGCTGTTTTTGTCTTTGCGTTCTCGTGCTGTGGCGGCTAGCTGCCCATTTTGCTGTGATTGGGGGCTAGTCGGCAGTCTGCACGCACGAATATTGATGATGAGCGTATGCGTGATGTGCTTTGGTTGTGAGCAATCAGAGATTTTTTTTACTTCTCTTTCACCTCCTTTTTTCTTTTCGTCAGATGCGCCTTTAAAAAAAAGCTATTGTTGTTGTTGTTGTTTAGCCTTGTCACTGCTACTGCATAACTTTAAAACAACCATCTATGTATTTGAGTGCAGAGCTTTACCAATTAAACTTTGAATACTTTTTATTGTTCACCTGTGTGTTGTGTTTCGTTCTGTGTAGCTCCTCCTTTTGCTTTTCACTTTTGTTGCATTTCTTTTCTTGTGTTGCGCTTTTTGATATATTTTTTCGTTGTTACATACTAGGGCTTCTATACTACAAGGGCTTACATTGGGTTCGGATTGAAGAGAATACTTGGTGGTGACCTTGCGATACCTGTTTAGGTCTCTTCAGATACCAAATAAGCGGAGAGGCAGATATTTACTTACACTCACACAGGATATATAAAAGAACTTAGCTGCTATATACTGCGCTCGCAGAACGACTGCACCAATCCTGTAAAATAGGAGAAAAAGCAACAACAACTAATCGACACTACATATACACTCAAACCTATCTATACTGCGGTTTACGGAGGAGATTAACAATTCCCTCATCTCAACATATACACAACTAACTCTTTTTTTTCTTTCGGTTCTATCCCGTATTTTAATATTGTTTACTATCGTCCGAGTTTCAAAGCAGTTCGCTTCATATGCCCAGCACGAACAATGAAAACGAAGAGCTGACCAACCTGGTGACAGCACCACCGGACGCAGACTGGGCTACTATTGATTGGATAACCTCTCACGCAGAGGCCGCGGAACGCTCTGCCCAGAACACTGCTAGACAGCCAGGCCGCAAGTCGGCGGATCCCACTTCTCGCAAGACATCCTTCCGCCCCCATGGCGAGAGTTTCTTTGTTGCCCTGCTGTGTGGGTTGATTCTTGGCTGCGTCGGTGTGTTCAGCGACGCGTGCACCCACTGGGTGAACTCCTTCCGCTCTGGAATCTGCGCCAACTTCTTCTGGTTAGGCCGGGGTATGTGCTGCGTGGAAGCTGAGACGTGCGATGAGTACTATAGCTGGGGGCAGTTTTTTCTTGGGCGGGACAATCAAGCCAGCAAATTCGTGGACTTTCTCATGTTTGTCACCTTCTCCACCATTACAGCCGTCGTGGCGTCGTTTCTGTGCAAGGTGTATGCCCCATACGCGTCGGGCGGTGGTATTGCGGAGGTGAAAACGATCGTGTGTGGCTATCAAGTGAAGCGCTATCTTGGCGGGTGGACACTTATCACCAAGGTGATTGCCATGTGCTTCTCTACTGGCTCTGGCCTTACTACTGGGAAGGAGGGTCCGTTTGTCCATATTGGCGCATGCGTCGGCGGCATCGTCTCCAGTTTCTTCAAGTCGTATAAGCTGCAGATAAAGCGGAGACAGATGATTATAGCAGGGTGCGGAGCTGGTATGGCGGTGGCCTTCGGGGCTCCTGTGGGTGGTGTCATCTTTGCTCTTGAAGAGGTCTCTGGCCTCTATGACTTTAAGGCGCTTATGGCCGCGCTCGTGGCGGGCGTCACCGCTGTGCTGCTCCAGTCACGCGTGGATCTCTGGCACACAGGTCGCATTGTGCAGTTTAGCGTCAACTACCGCCACGACTGGCATTTCTTCGAGTTGCCACTATTCGCAGTGCTTGGCGTCGTTGGCGGGTTTACAGGTGCCGCCTATAACATGGCGAACCTTCAAGTTGTGCGGTGGCGTAAGAGACACCTCAAGCAGTGGCGCATGTGTGAAGTGGCCGTGGCGGCGGCGGTGACCGCCATCATTAACTTTGTTATTCCCTACGGCACGGGGAGCATGCTGGAGCTGCTTGGCGAGTGCTTTCAGGACTGCACGCCAGAGAGTCACCTCGCAATGTGCCAGACGAGCGAGCTGCAGACGTTCTTCTCGATTCTTATCACTGCCACGGTGAAGTTTCTCATGTTCATTTACACGGTTGGTATGTTTATACCCGGAGGCATTCTTGTGCCATCGCTCACTGTGGGAGCTCTATTAGGCCGTGCATTCGGCATGATCTTCCGCTCTATCCAGGAAACGTACGCTAGCTCGTATCTTTTTACTGAGTGCTCTCATCAAGGCATATGCGTTGTTCCTGGTGTGTACGCAATTGTCGGTGCTGCTGCGGTGCTCACCGGCGTGACGCGCATGACCGTCTGCCTGGCTATTATCATGTTTGAGCTGACTGGCTCCCTTGAGTCCATGGTGCCCGTTACCATTACTATTCTGTGCTCGAAGGCGGCGGGCGAGGCGCTGGGGGTGGAGGGGACGTATGACATTGGCATTGAGGAGAACAAGCTTCCCTACTTGGACCCCAAGAAGGAGTTTCACTTGAGTTACGTCGCCAGAGATGTGTACAAAGGCAAGCAATTCATTGCTCTCACGGCGTATGGACTGACTGTGCGGGATATCAATCGCCTCATCCAAGGGATGGCGGTGACGGGGTTCCCGGTGGTAGTGTCAGACACAGACAACACTCTCCTCGGGTACGCTCCTGCGAAGAAGCTGGTCGCTGCCATTCAGCTTGCCGCCTCACAGGACACTAGTATTGATCTTGACACTTTTATTAGGTTCAAAGGCCCTCACCCGGGGAGTGAGTCGACTGAACTTGATCTGACTCCCGTGCTTGAGAACTGTATGTTGCAGGTCGAGCCGGAGTGTTCAGTAAAGAAGCTGCTTTATCTCTTCAAATCCCTTGGCACTCATCATATCGTTGTGTGCCGGTATTCAAAATTTGAAGGATTCATTAGCAAAAAGGATTTAATTGACTTTATGAGACAGAAGGAGCGAGAGGAGCTCGTTGAGGAGGCTGATCTTGAGCGCCAGCGCCATGCCGCTTCCCGCCAACATTAAGTGCATGCTTTTTTTTTTCTTCTTGTTGTGTCTTTGAAGGGGAAGAAGATAGTGCACGTGTGACGACTCAGGGCTGTGCTCGCTGATATGTAGGGTCCTTCATACAAGTCCACAAGTGTAGCACTTGTTGTGTTAGCAACGCTTAGCCTGCTTATCACGCATGACATGTCTGGAAACCATAGCAGCTGATTGAGAGCATGTGTAGGAGAGAGATGCAAAGCAAAAGGAAAAATAAAAACTTCAAAGAATGTTTTCACTGTCTCTTTTTTTTTGTGTGTGTGCGGCAAAATGGCGTTCGCGCTTCAACTTTTTTTTCTTCTTCTTTGTATCTACAAGTGCATTAACGCTTACTTGATCTCATTTTCTCTTTTCTTTCTGTTTTTAGGGGTTTACCAGCAAGGCGCTAATAGGCGACTGCTTTTTTTTTTCTCTGCTGCTTTTACTTACATATACACATACACAAACTGATTTTTGAAAGAAAACATATTTATAGCTACGAACGTAATTTTTTTTTTTTTTTGGAACTGCTGCGTTTGTCCAGACCTGCGGTTTGGAACAGGGTCGCGCAGATACCTAACCTTTACAATATACATTTCTTTAAAGTTCGCTGTGTACGAAGAAAAAGTGAAGCGACTTTCTTTTGCTTGTTCTGCGAAAGCCACAAAAAGCAATACATACTAGTGGACAAGCAGTAGCATTTTTTTTTTTTTTTGATTATCTCAAAGCGGTCAAAGTAATACCGGTGAGGTGAGAAACTATCTGTGTTAAGATAGAATAGTAACAGAAGGCATTTTTTTTTTCTTCTTGGACATAGAAAAGAGTGATTGTCCTCCCCCCCCCTCCATCTGGACACGTATACATTATTATAGTATACATTTACTCATATATTATTGATGATTAATGGGCAACTGCTGTAGTTCTGCCATCGCAACGGGTGATGGCGTGGTAGACAACAATCGAGTGGCAAACCCTGTAGACACCGTGACCATCCGGCACCACTCCGCCACTCGTCATACAAGAGATGCGCGGGCAGAGGCACTGGAGCAAAAGCCGCAGCAAGTCTTGGCAGAGACTGGAAAGGAGGAGAGTAAGGAGATTCCTCTAAGTAGCATCACAACCAAACCTAAGATGGAAATGTCTGCTATCGCCTGCTCTGGCAATGGGCCTACGTCTTTTAGTCGTGCAGAGCGCCGACATCATCGAGTTGTTCCTAGTGATCCACACACAGACACATTTCAGATATCTGCCTCTACAGCCACAGAACACGCTGTTGACACTGGGGCTGATATCTCGTGGGTAGACGTTAGCCAGCCGACTCACAGCATCATGCTGGACCGCGCGGCGTACTATGCAGAAGGCGCTGGCCGTACATACTCAATAGACATGACGAGCGAATTTGATTTGACGTCTGTGGACCGTGGCGCTATGCTTCATGATCGCATTCGCCACGCGTTTTTAAAGCGAGTGCGGCGGCTGCTCTTGCTTGAAGCTGACGGACGCATGCGTCTAACGGAGATGGCACGCGTCACCGCCCACGCCTTCGCAATGCAAGCAGCCAAGGAGCGCTTTACAATGGAGCGCCGAGACATGTTGCATAACTTTTTCTTAATGCGTACCACGCTGTTGCTGAGCATCAGCGCATCTGAAGAGGCAATGCACCGACAATACATTTCCCAGGCACACTCCATCAGCTTGGCGGCACTCTACAAGGCAGAGTTTCCCAACTTCCGCTCTCGCTCGCGCTCCATTGTTGTCGATGAGCTCTCTTCAGTTCACAAGACCATCGATAGCCAGAACAATGCACTGCCCTCCGCCACCACTGAAGTTGATCTCACCAATAGTGGGAGTTGCAGTGATGACGACGTGAGTGGTCGCCAACAGTCACTCTCTGTAACGGTACGTAGACTCTCCAAAGCACATACCAGCCGCCCAACTTCAGCTCCAGTGTCTACTGCACGACGAACAAGCCCAGACGAGACTGCAACCGCTGGCACCATAAGTTCTCACGACCTCAGCACAGCATCCTCGCACAACGCTACCTCACCGACACCTGGCGCAACTTCAAATATGAGACGTGTGCTGCAGGACAACTGGAAGTCAGGGGTTTGCGCTGGTGGAGCCTCCATGATGTGCTCGCGAAGCCCACCGATCGCCAGCTGGAGTGACACCGAGGGTGACTCAGCAAGACCCCCACCGCCAGCGCCGCCGCCGTTTGAATGATAGTGCACATGAGTGTATGTGAGGTACTTACTCTGGGTTTTGTTTGCATTTAATCAGGCGGTAGACGGTTGGCGCACTGAGCTTTCACCGAGACACACATTCTTTTTGTAGTCACATGGCTCTTTGTTTTGTCTTCTCTCTTTTACACGTATGTTCGTGTAATTCCATAAAATTTTTTTTTCTAGAAAGGAAGAAAGGAACTGGCATGCTTATTGTCAAAAAGAAAACGTTTTTTTTTTTTTTGGAGTGGGGGAGGGAAAACCAGGGAATTCTTTCCATGCATAGAGATTTGTCTGTTGCTGATGGTGTTCTCCCGACAAGTCTATATATTTTTCTCCTTCTTACCCCTGTATATGTCAGAAGACTACCTTTTCACCTCTCTCATGTAGCACTTTTTTTAAATTTTATTCAATCAGTACTTGCTTTTTAAGAAAATATTTTCAGTCAAAACATAACATCGCCGACGACAGCAACAGCAACAAAGCTGCTTAATACTGTATTATTGCCCTTCACCTTGACTACTCTGCATCTCGTATCAACGCGCATATTGCTATACTCTCTCTTGCACGTATGACTTTGCTCTTTTCATTTTCCAATTCTAATGCCATACTTTTTTTTCATTATTCACAAGTCTGTCCTACCACGCATATTTATTTATCTTGACGCACCTTGTCTTTGTCACGTATCTTAGTGTTGCGTCGTTTATACTGTCATATATATAAAAGAGAGCCCACAATAGTTGATTATGTCCATTGACCTCGAATCAATGATGAAGAAGCCGTGCAGCTGCTTTACAGTGCTTGGTGATGTGTATTGCGGCACCATGGAAGCTGTAGATAGTGGCTTTAACGTAGTGCTGTCCAGCGCCTATCGCGAGGGAAAGTCTGATGCGGCCGAGCCATTGACTTTTGTTCGTGGGGATAATGTCGTGTACGTCGCCTTTGACGACACAAAGCCCCACCTCTAGTCTGTTTGCATATAACACGTAATTTTGCGCATGAAGAAAGACAAGAAACAAACAAAAAAAAAATCACTGACAAAAACAATAAAAAAGAAGTACTGTTTTCTCCCCACCGCGTGCATTGACTGTCTCTCTCTTTTTTTTTTTTTTACTGACTGTTGTGCGCAGCTTTCTCCTGTCTACTTTCACTCCTCTGCTCCTTATGCACTTGGGTCTTCTTCTTCTATACTCCTCCTTTTTTTTTTCATTTTTTTTATGTCCCCATCTTTTCTACTATCATATCTGAGAAGAGTGAGAGAGAGAGAGTTCTTAACTAGTATCTTCACTGTTTTCAACAGACGGAGGTAACCACACGCGCAAACCATGGCATTGCCAGGAGTGGCGCGATACGAGCGCATGCCAACGCGCACGAAGATTCAATTCTTCTGGGTGTCAATGCTCATGTTTGGCTTTGTGTATGAGTTTTTAAAGATGACGGTGCTGAGAGTGCAGCCGAAGCGTGAGGAGCAAATGTACACGCACATTCAGAAAGTATACGGTGACAATATTCCAGAGGAGCTTGTGGAACTAGCGAAGCGCCAGCGCGAGGCACAGGACGCTCTTTCACTGACCAACATGCTGCGTACACCTACACCTGGTATGACGTCCAATGCGTTACAAAATGAGTTAGACCCTCGCGCTCTGGTAAAGCTAAAGAGCTGGAATGGATACTAAAGTGCATGTCTTGCTGCTGCTTTCACGCCGTCATCCCTCCCCTTTCCTTTCCTTGTTAACGATGTGATGAACTGTTGATTTGTCCATTTTTCTCCTTTGTTTGTTTGTTTGTTTGCTATGCTGCTGAGTAAGAAGCCGTTATGTTGTTCACAGATTCAATCAGGCATGACTATTTTTGTATGTGCGCACATGAGTTCATAAGCGAACGCACTAACGAGTTAGCATGGAAGTAATACTTGCTGATATGAATCACATGCTACTTTATCTTTTAAGTGTCAGGAAGGAGCGAAACTGTGCTGATGAGGAAAAGTACATTGCTGCACTTTTTTTTTTTTTTTTAGATAACAATCCCCCCGTATGTTGAACAGTTTTTTTTTTTGTACTGCAATATCATCATTAATTTTTCTTTCCGATATCCTGACAAACGCGATTTTGTATTTTTCTTTCTTTCTTTGAACACTTACACAACTGAAGCCACAAGCGCTCCTTTCATACATTTATAGTACCTTTAGAAATGAAGATTTACGTGCACGTGAGGGAGAAGATTATCCCCCTGCAGTGCGGCAATGGCACTCAGGAGGTATCATGGCTAGGGAATGCCGCCATGGTGCACTACGACTCTAGCTTCGGGCGTAAATACGGCTCTCCGACGGCGATTCGCAAAGAGGGTGGCGTGGCGTGTGATCCCACTGCGATAATTAGTGAGATTCTAGAAGACAATCAACACGTGTTCGCAGAACTGGAGGAGCTGTAGCGCCGCACGGCAGGAAGGAAAGCACGCGCACATGCAGAGGGTGGCTGGAAAGGGGGGGGGGGGAGAGCGATTCCTCCGTAGTGAGCGGCTTACTGCTGATATATGACAATGTAAATTATAGTGTAAGTACCAGTATTTATGGATGCCTTTCTGTGTCGGAACAGGAACACAACAATAATAACCACTACGTATCAACAGCAGCCAATCGTAAACAATGCCATGTAGGCATCCATAGGTACAGGTACGTGGCTCCCTGATTGCAATCAGCCAGCTGGCGCAAATGGCTTTGAGGCTCTGCAAAGTCACGTATCTTTTCCTCCATTTTTTTTTTAAAAAATGTCTGCAATTAATGTTCAATTACCTTACACAAGAGGCACTTTCTCTCCTTTTCTTTCTCTCTTTTCCCTCACGCACACACAATAGATATCTACACCAAAGGTGCTCAGTAAGGTTATCTCCATTGACTGTTTGGCTGTAATGTCTTCCAACGCACATGTATACCAAGTGGCACGCTTGGTCGCTAACGGCGATGGCGACTGGGGCGAGGTTCCGCGATGCGTGCGCGAGGCAATCGTACTGTCTCTACAAAACGGTGCAGCGGTACAGGTTCAGCGTGAAGCGGAGAGGCCAAGAGAGCTGCCACCACCCCTCTCCGAGAGCGTTCTGCAACGCAGCGTGCAAACCTTTGAGGACGCCGCTTGGATGCGCGATCAGGGGGTGCGCAGCTACGCTCGGTTTCACAATAGCGTTGAGACGTTGCATGGCACAGTAAAGGAGCAGCAGCGCGCACTATGGCGTACCGCGATGCAGCTGCATCCAGGACTGCTGACAGATATTAGGAATGAACTTGGCCTTAGGCGCAGCGATGAGATCCCTGATGGGATTCCAATATCATCCGACGTTGTGGCCAGCATTGCCCGTCAGGAGGACGTGCTGGAGGAACTGATCAAGGACCTGCATCGTTTGCGAGATCACTCGGTGCGCTTTGCCGCGTACTTTCTTACCGATGAGGAGAAGAGGGCTATGGGCGCCAACCCAGCATACTTGCGTCCTACCGATGTGGACAGAGAGATGCACCATACAAAAGCGGGCGGAGAGACGCCAAACACCAATCCGCAGAAGACAGCACACCATAGTCCTATACATGACGCTCCTCCTGCGTTAGCAAAGATTAGCGCAAGTGCCTCTGCGGAGGACCCAATACTTGCGGAGTTACGAAGGCAGTACATGATGCGTATTGCGGAGCTAAGCATCGTGGAGGATCGTGCACCACAAGGCACGCCCATCACTTCGCGGCGCTCTTCCCCAAAACAACACCAGAGAGCATCATCTGATCGCCGCTCTTCTCACGCAGCGTCTTCTACGCTTGAGGATTAACGGGGGCGACTGCCAGCGATGAGCACCTTCTCCCGTTAGAGTTGCCAGATTTGTATGAGGCTGCCATGCTTTTACGTGTACTACATTGTTTGGTGCAAGATGAGATATAGAACAGTGAAAATGGAAGTAAAACTGTATCTTGCTGCATAGTTGCAAGAACGCAAGGACGTTGAGGGGGGTGGGGGGGGGGGG
>JASANZ010002217.1:50490-77141 GCA_030849805.1 Sergeia podlipaevii
GGGGGGGGGGGGAAGAACATATAAAGGAAGAGGTGCGTCTGTTGCCATGCCTGAACACCTACGCATTGAGTTCTTGCTCTCCATTCTGGTATATGTACAATGTTTTATGTGCCTCTTTTTTCACAACATATATCCCTTTTTTTCAGTTTAAACCTCCCATTTTTTTGGGAAAAGAAAGTTGAACGGATTGTGTATCTTGCAAGTACCTTTGCAGGAGTGCTCGCGTATCAGAGGCGCTTTGACTCTCCGCAAATACACAGATATTTACACACACACACAGTGCTAGATTAGGGAGAAGCTAGTACAATGAACTACTGCCGAGTGTTGTCGCCTTCAAGATCTAAATCTGGTCCGCAAGCGCAACATATCTATGACAGCGGTGCCGCTACACTGCTGCCTCTGCGTTCCAAAGGCCCTCCTACCGATGTGAGCGACGCCCTTCGAAGATTGCGTGAGTTTCAGTGCGAGCAAGACTGCATGCTGCCTAGACCGCATCCTCGTCCACTGGAATTACGAGATGCGCCGCCACATGGAGAGCGCCACACTTATGAGGTACCACAACCCGCGATGCTCGCGGACCGACGCGTGCTCTACGGCCGTGGGGTTCTCGGGGAAGCAGCTTCAGTGAGTACTACGAATACAACTACTAACACGTCCATTAGTAGTATCCATAGTACCGCCGCTATTGCCAAAGCTCGCAGGACGGTGCCGCTTACCGCACAGAAGGCTAGCCAGCGCCGACTCACCAAGGGTGGCGGAATGAATGAGGTTGGAGGGCACGTGACGGCTGCTGAGCGCGTCAGATATCGTAGCAGCGTGACCCGAAAAGTAATGGACTTGTTTGATGAAGCCAACGAGCTTTATGAAAGCCGGCAGAACATGCGCGAGCAGGTGCACGCTGCTATGCGCGCAGACCCCAGGCACTCCGTGGAAAAGTTGGGGGACGTACGCCTTTCAAAAGCACCGCAAACAGAACAGGAGGACGCGCTAAACGCTGTTGTCGAGGCTCTTTGTGTTTTGCGTGAGTCGGCGGTGGAGCTGGTGGCTGCATACTTGACACCAGAGGAAAAGCGCTTTATGGGCGTTGACCCTCAGTTTTTCCAGACGCGCAGGGAGAGAGCCACACACTACCAGTACGCACCTGACCCCGCTCCTGGTCGAGCAGGGAGGAAAAGTGCGCGGCCAGCTGCTAGCAGTCCTAACAGCAGCAACAGCAGCACTGCCTCTGTACCGAAGTGCGCTAGCGCCAGCATGAGCACAGAGAGGAAAATCAGCACAAAGAATAACGAGGCTTCCTTCACGGTTATGCCTACCGCACACATTGTTCTACCTGTTGATGCTGTATCAGAGCTACCGGCGGTACCACAGCCTGCTGGAGAGGCCGAGGTGGTGGAAGTCGCGGTGCCTGTCTTGCCTGCACTGCAAGCGCAGCAATCACCAGCAGCACCACCCGCGGCTGTGTCCTCAAGGTGGCAGGCGATGATGGTGCAAGACACATCGGAAGAGGAGGAGGGCAGCAACGCCGCCAGGACTCCTGAAAGGCAGTTTGCCCCGGTAATGTCATCTTCTTCGCTTGGAGGCGATACTGTCGGGACTGAAGGACTCTCTCCAGGAAACCGGCCTGCTCCCGCTCCGGTTGCTGTCAATGCTGCAACGATTAACGTACCGCTGGTGAGCTCACTCCCACACGCAAGTAGTAGCGCACATTCCTCAGTGATGCACGCTGCTCCACCGCCGCCTCCTGTTTCCCTTCCTCAGGGAGCCCCTGCTACAACTAGGCCATCCGCGTTTGGCAATACAGCTGCTAGCGGTGGTATTGCTCCAGCTGCACCGAAGTACCGCTCTGAGTTTCAGAAGTTTCTCATTGACTCTTCATCCGATACTTCAGTGCTGTGATTAGATCTGGCATTACCCGGCTCACATGGACTGTTTCATGTATGGGGCTGTGCTGGTACTCCTTTTTTTTGCTGGAAGTGGGATCGTGTAGTTTTGTTACGCTTAGGCAGAATGTTTGTCTGTCGTGTATTTGTCTCTAGACTACCAATTAGATATTGGTTTATTGTACATTTTTTTTTTTGACTTTACGCACATGGTTATGGAGGCCATTGGTGTAGGTGCCTCTTCCATTTTCTTTCCATTTTCACTTATACTCAAACACAAATACGATACATTGTACTGAACTTGCTGTTCTGTTTGCTGCACAATGTGCTTTGGACATCATGACCTTGCGTAAGCTGATGTGGTTGTATTGCATTGGATATTCGATCTGACTTGACATTGCTTTCTTACTGATAATTTTTTTTTTTTTTAAAAGCTCATAATATACATCCATAAAACTGCAACCAGCACGGTGCACTAAACAACGGCAGGCATCGTCAAAAGGAATTGATACTATTGCTGTACTGGAGGGGGAAAACAAAAACAAAAGTGGCGTCTACTGTTTCTTTACAACCCTTTTTGGTATCAGGTCTAGCAACCAATTTTTTTTTTTTTAGTAATGCTGAAGCTACTGACCTCACCGCTACAGAGAGTGACTGCGATGCAGCTGCGTCGCTGTGTAGCCGCCTCCATTGCGGGCTCCTCTCTCGTACGTACCCAGGCGTGCTTTATTTCTTCCCCCGCATCGAGCAGCCAGCAGGCCAATGCGATGCAAGGAGGGGACGTCGATGACCTGGAGGAGACCCATCCCGATTTCCAGCCTCGTATTGTGTCTACTGATCTCGCCGAAGATGAGGTTGCGATGATCAAGAAGGACATTGACGATACTATCAAGGAGGAGGACATTGTTGTTTTCATCAAGGGTGTTCCCGAGGCTCCCATGTGCGCCTTTTCTAAGCGTATGATTGATGTGATGGAGGCTCTTGGGGTAGAGTATACATCATTTGACGTTCTAGCACACCCAGTCGTGCGTACGTATGTGAAGGAGGTGAGCGAGTGGCCGACTATTCCGCAAGTGTTTGTCAAGGGCGAGTTCGCTGGCGGTGTTGACATCATACTCAAAATGGCCCAGTCGGGGGACTTGCAGATGCTGCTTGACCAGAAGGGAGTTAAGCACCGCGACCAAAAGTAATTCTCTCTGCTCGTAATTTAATTCTACACATTTTTCTCTCTTTTTTCGTGCGTCTTCTTTTTCCATGTACATCAGGATACGGGACCGTCTGAGGGGTGAACTGCGATGCCATTTGACTTTGGATTAGAGGCGGAGAACGTCAACGAGAGTAAAATAGAGAGAGAGAAGCGTGTGCTCACGTGTATGTTGCCGCGACATATTATGCAATTCCGATGATATAATGCTTATAGAATGCATTATCTTCATGCGGTGTGGAGGACTAGCTATCTTTTGCTCTTCTCCCACTTACGTTGTCACACGCTGATACGTATGTGTCAATCTGGACGCGTCTCTTTTCTTCATCGTGGGCTCTTTTTTTTTTTTGATTTACTTTGTTATGCTCTTTTTCTTTGTACTTTTTCTTTTTCTTTTCAAAAAAAAAAACATGGCATGATTGACGAACGAGGTGCGCGACGCTGGCAAGGGACGTGTGCCCACACTTTGCTTTTGTATTATACCAGCTCACGGGGGTTTTGATTTTTAAGGAGGGCACCTTCAACGCGCATTGTGTGTGTGTGTGTGTGGATGGATACAATAGCACTAGCGAGAAAAGAAACGAGAGACTAGGAGAGCATCCGTATTGATTTCTTTTTATTTTATTTTGAAGAACACATTTGAGTTTAGCTGCAGGATAGTGTGATGAAAGCTGCTCTCACCACCAACATTGTGGGCGGTCTTGGCAATCAATTGTTTCTAGTGGCAAATCTACTGGCGACCTCGCAACGCACCGGCATTCCAGCGTTCTTACATCATTGCCCATGGAGTGGCAGCTGTGAGGCACCTAGACCAACCTATTGGAACTCCATATTTGAGCGTTTGCACGAGTTTGGAGTCTCCTCAGAGGCACCACTGTCGCAGCTGCGTGGGGCAGAACGTGAGGTGGTTTCTATACCGGAGACACGCCCGGCAACTTCCATCAAGCACTTGGATGCATCTAGAGACTGCGTTTACGACATGGTTGGCTTTTTTCAATCTGAGGCGTTCTTTGGTGATTACCCCATCATTAAGCAAGCAATCCCTGCCCGTCTAGTGCGTCAGGCTCGCCACCACCTATGCAGCAACTATAGTCCAGCCAGCGATGAACACGCCATGATGACAGTCGCTTTACATGCTAGGCGGGGAGACTACACACGCATGACGGATGTATTTGAGCAGCTTGACGTTACTTACTATGATACAGCGTTACGCCAGCTTTACGGTAGAGAGTTGCTCGCACGACCTCACAGCTCTGCGGCTGTCCGTGTGCTGGTCTTCTGCGAGGAGGAGCGCTATGGCCTCCATCTCGTGGGACACTTGAAGTGTAAGTACGGTGGCCTCGATGCGGTCCTGGTGCATCCGCGCAACGAGACAGCCTGTCCTTTTCAACCAGACGCCACACACCCCCGGGAGGTGTTGGAGTTATTGATGATGGGGCAGTGCGACGATGTTGTCATGGCCAACTCGAGTTATTCATGGTGGGGAGCGTACCTTAACGCGAGGCCAATGCATCGCGTTGTAGTCCCTAGCAAGTGGTTCGTTCAACATCCATATCCCCTCTCTAATCATCTCTACTGCGATGAGTGGATTCTGCTTTAGTTTAGTTTGGTTTTGTGGTTGGGAGGTGGGAGGTGGGAAAGGCACGATGCCAAGTGCAATTTTTTTTTCTTTCTTGGTTGTTAGTATGAGTATTCCGCTTGTGCACGCATGCACTCTATTATGCTTCCACGCGCGCATGTCCAAAAGGGGGTGCGGGGGGGGGGGTATGCGGGTGTACTGTAGCTAATTCGTCTAATCTTTACATACACAACACTAATGCCTTGTTGCCGCATTTGCATTGCAAATGTCATTCTACATAGGGACTTATATTTTGCTAGCAGAGGACCGCGTTTGGTTGTTGCCGTTTCTTCTTTCTTGTCATGCTGTTTCTTCCTTCTTTTTTTTCTTTTCATGCGCGTTGCATTACATATTGAAAAGGCATCAGCTTGTTAGCTTCCGCGGTGTGCTATTGACGTTAACATTATATATACTTTGGCGTGTGCACGCGTGCATTCATCGTTATTTGTTATATATTTTTGCATACCATCCCTCCTCGTTGTTGTCTATTAGTCTCATAATTTTCCCCCTTTTTTTCTTTACGTGATGGAAATCGCCGCTCAGTTGGCCGCACGACTTCACGGTGGCATGAACGTCTACAGGTCACGTGCGGCTTGCCTCAGCGTTTTGCAGAGTGTGGAGAAAGCCCGGCCGCAGTGGTGGGATGGGCGGTGCTCGTCTTTCGTCCGAGCGGTGGAGGAGACGAGCACAACCCTTTCTGTACCGCGCAAGCATCCCGTGCTGGTACTTGAAGGCTTGGATGGTGTAGGAAAGACGACTGTGTCATGCGCGCTTGCGAAGAAGTTGGACGCAACCATCGTGCGTACTCCACCTGTTGAGTGGACGGATGTGCGTGAGAACTGCAGAGTCCGTGAGGAATATGTGGCGCGTGCCTTCTATTCAGCTGCCAATTACTTGGCTGCGGAATGCATCTTCAACGCGGCGCAGGGATCTCTGGTCATTGTGGATCGATGGTGGTGTTCAACATGTGTCATGGCGCTTGCGCACCAGTTTACGATGGCGACGCTACCCCCAGAGGGTAGCAGTGTGTACACGTGGCCTGAGGACCTCCCACAGTTTGACATGGGGTTTGTGCTGCGCGTGGATGAATCTATCCGGCTGGCGCGCATTCATAGGCGGGCACCAGAGGACGCCGAGGAGAGGCAGCTGTCTGCGCGTGATGAGATGCGCGCGGTTGCGATGGAGGCCTATCGTCGTACGCATTTGCTGCAGGAGGTGGACACTCCAACTTCGTATGTGGCGGTCAATCACATTTTAGAAATTATGCGTCGTGCAGGGAGTCACTATGATGCGAAGCCGTTTACAGCAGCTGAGTTGGCCTCTGTATCTCCTTTCTGAGCAGTACTCATAGTGACACGTGGCTGCAGTGGCTGGGCTAGCGGCCGTGGTTTTATCTTTTAGTCGGCCAGTTATTAGTACCTTCCACACTGAAATCTCCAGCAGGGCATCATATACCTTGTTGAACCTCCTCACACACTTACACAGAGACAAAAAGAGAACAACAACAACAACAACAGCAGCGGCAATAAAGGCAGTGATGGTGTTGTTCTGCAGCTGCCACCTGTAAAGGCATATATTAATGTTTTGTGCGTCTGTGCAATCCTAAAAGCTCTCCAATGATAAATATTGCTTTTGTTTTATAATTTTGTTCCAATTTTTGCCACCCAAAAGAACATCCTTCTTTACAAGCAAGTAGATTTATGGCTCTTGCCACCACTACTGATGGCAGCAGCGGCCACCTAGTGAAACTGCTCCCCATGGCAGCAGTAGCAGTTGGCGCATTGTGCGTATGGAAAATTGCCAAGACGTGCTCTGTGGACGTGCACCCCAAGTGTATCACGGTTGTCTATGACACGCGCAGACGATCTGTGCTGTGCACCTCTGCCGATAAGGAGGCTCCTTGCGAGAGCCTGCCCCGCATTGGCCACTTTCGCCCGTTGTTGTACTTGGGCAGCGGATTGCTTTCAGGTCGTTCGCTCGTTATCGTCCCCCCATCTTCTTTTTTTGCTGCCTTTACGTTACCTAGAAGTGTGTTTACCGATCCTGGTGAGACCGTGGACTGTGTAATGGAGAACGTCCCGGTATCAGACGGCGCTGTCAACGTGGTACTGACCGTACGATATAAGATACCGTTTGGCCAAATAGAAAGATACTTGGCGGCAGTGGGGCCGTCACCTCCAAACGAGGTGATCGCTGTTGCAGCTGCTCACGTTATGCGGGTGCGTGGGCCAGAGCTCTCTGTTGGAATTTTACTCAACAAGTCGCGGCGTGATGCTGTTTTTTTAGAGACGTACAAGGCCCATCTGGCGGCAAAACTGATATCAGAGGCAGCTGTGGACGTATCAGAGGTTATTGTTGAAAACATAGAGCTTCTCAACGACTAGGAACAAGATGGTGAGTGAGTGAGTGAGTGAGTGAGAGAGAAAAGAAACCAAAATTCCTGTAGCGCCAAATAGATGGATGATTGTTTTGGCAATCTATCTCTCAAAAAAAAAATTGTGCCCGCCTGCTGACTTTATATGATGGTGATTAGTATTACTTACTCTGCTTTCTGTATTTGATATTTCACATTTGACAATTAAAAAAAATATGCATCTGTACATGTATGCAATAGCATCAATGACATGGGAGCCGTTGGCTGCAAGTATTCATCAATGAACCACTAAAACTAAAACAACTTTTTTTTTGTTTATTTTACTTGGCGCACGCTTTGCTTCACTATTTCGTTTTGAATTCTTGTTTATCTTTGTGCTAAGTAGCCCACTAAAACGAATTGTCGCACACCGAACTTACATTAGACAGAGACGCACATTGGTGCACATATTTGATATGCATACGAAACGTATTTTTTTTTCCCTTTTCTGCTTCTTTTTTTAAAACATCCTCCAGTTAACCATTTGCTTGACTGAGGCACATGTCAGCGGTTACTCTCTTGAGAAATCCAGCCCCTGACGTTAGCACCCATGAGTGGCATCCTGCTGGGATTGACCAGCTGACGAGAGACAACAAACTCACCTCACTACCCTTTTGGGTTCACAATGCAACGATGCGCACCCATCAGTTCAAACTGATCATCCTGAAAGGCCTTGTTGCAGCCAAGGACCCCTCTGAGGATTCCTATGGCCTTTTACTGGAGCTCATACCTCCACCAGATGATCCGAGCGTTGCCGGGGCAGACAAGATGACGGAGGGCTCATCCAACGAGCGGTACCCCTACGGATGCACTGTCACAGTGCAGGTTGTAAATCATCAGGACAACAATCAGAGCATCACAACCAGCGAGACGGCCGTGCTAGATGCCACCAACCTACAGCTTAGCTTTGCTGATTTGATATCATCTCGCGTGGCGCGCTCTTCAGCGTTTCTGTCCAATGATGAGCCGGCAGCGCTGACTATTCGGTTGTGTATACGCACTGGAGTAAATGTGATTGCACAGCATCTCACGAGCACGATTGCGTCGCTGTGGAGTAGCGTGTCGAAGTCGGTCACACAGCTCGTACAAGAGACGGAGCAGGTGTATCACGAGGTGCGCGCGGAAGTAGCACAGCATCAGCAGCAACAGCAACAGCAGCAGCAGCAGTGTGCAAAGGTACCTTGGGATGCAGTGCCACCGCTTTGGCAGTCCCGCGCTGATGAGTGGCGCTCCTTCACTCGCGACGTTCTCTTTGAGGATGAACGTACATTTCTTTGTGGACCACCACAAGAGGGCTTTTCCGCAGACCAAAAGGCACTTCTGCTGCAGGAAAGTCTCAATCCCACCAGGGTGGCTAACGCATACAGTCAGTTTGATTTTGATCGTGATGTACATGAGGGGTTGCTAGCTACTCCAGCGATACGAGCGCAGCGTTACCGCCTCGTGCCTGCGCGAATCCGCGAGGAGACGTTTTGGGCCAACTATTTTTGGCGAGTAGCTTGTGGGGCCATGTGCGAGCAACCTAGTCAAGTTACCGCACTGCTGAGTGTGCTGAACGCACCGGATTCTACTGCCTTGCCAGGCTCATTACTGCAGAAAAAGCAGCAGCTAAGGGAGTCAACACAAGTCGCCGCGGATAGTAGCGGCGGCGACATGCCAAATGCCATAAAGATTGAATCACTGTTGAAAGATGCGGAGGAGGCGGCGAAGCTCTTACACGAGTGCGTCTTGTCCTACAGCGCAGAGGGAGGTGGACATCTTCTTGCCGCCGTATCTGCCAGCACCTGTGAAAGCTACATACATCAGGTGGAGCCTCTCTACACGCAAGGTACCGGCTTCTCTGACGAAACAGTTTTGCTGCTTGGCGCAACACTCCAAAAGCTACGCACTGTTTTGGCGGAGTATCAGCGCACCGTCGCTGCAAAGCCGCGTGACACTGCGGTGGAGAACGTCGTCCCTCTTGCTAGTCCGGTGAGGGAGGGCGCTACACTTGCGGACGTGACTGAGACATCACCGGGGGCAGCGGAGACACCTGGGAAGAGCTCATCAAATGCTGCACACGTGGTGTTTCCTAAGATGCCTTGGGAGGAGGAGGAGGAGGAGGGGGAGTGTACGTCGCACAAGTAGTGGCGTGTGCGTTACGTTTCATATTATAGTGCTACACGCATAGTGCAAGAGCGATTATCTTCATGGTACGGTGAGACATTACTGTGCTCCTATTTTTTTTTTTCTCTTTAGTTCTCGTTGTTGTTTGACTACATTTGCTATTGTTTAGCGCACAACGATTGGCGTTGATAAAAGAAGCGAAAATAAAAAAAGCTGTCCTCTGCTAATAACTTTTGTGATTGCTTTTTTTCTCCATGTGCGCTTGATTCATTCCAAATAGAATCTGGGCGATCCTTAAAAAATAAATAAATATATTGTAGTTCATTTATCTTCCTCTTGTTTGCACCAACTCTTCTGCTTGTGTATCTTTATATATATATATATATATATAAACATTTGTAGTGCATTTAGTAGCGGCGCTTCGAGGCTTTGCGTAACAGAATAATACGAAATAGAGTGAACGTATGAGGAGACTAGGCCTCACAGCAGCAGCTTTGCCTCTGTTTGCTCGCTGTATCGGTACGAGTGGCCGCGTGACGAATGAAGATAGGCGATGGTGGTTAATTCACTTAGAGTGCGCGCCAGACATCACCCCTGGAACGTTTGTCTCCTGGCTTGACTGCTGCGGCACCCACACAACTAAGAAGTTAATCGAGCGCAATCTATGGACGATTGAGCAGGTGGCGGAGCTGACGTCCGATCAGGTAGATGAGCTGAAGTACAAGGAAGGTTGCCTAAAGATGGATGTTGTGTGGGAACACGCCCGCACTATCCTCACTCCGCTGCGACAGCGGGAAGTGACTGGAGGGGTAGAGTCTGAGTTACAGAGCCGTATCTTGGCTCTGCGGAAGAAGAGAGAGCTGGAGCGTCGTCGCGAGGAGATACTAAAGGAACGCTCAGACGTCAACGAGAAGCGGGAGGCTGCCCTGCAGAAGCTAAGGGAGACGATTGCTGCGAAGAAGGCGGCACTGCTGAAGCGACAGCAGCAGGCACAATCGGGCTCTAATACGCCTGGCGCGGGCACTAAATCTGGTAATAGCAGTACTAGTAGCAGCGCTGAAGAGGCAGCGGATGATGGAGTGGCTGGTGCGATGGACAAGATGAAGGCGGATGCAGCAAAATAAACTGCATGATCACACTTTGACTTTCCCCGAAATCTGCGCTCGAGCATCAAGGGCGGACGGGAGAAGGAGTATGAGAGAGAGAAGAAGAACATAAGCTATTGTGCACCTTGATTGGATAATAACCCTTTCAGTTGTGCTGTGATATGATGTGCGATACTGGATGATAGTAGTGATACTACATTTACGTTGCATGCGCACTCTCTTTCGTTTTTCTCTCTCTTTTAGTGAGACTCGCACATTCCCTTTTCTTCTTCCCTTCATGTGTGCCGAGAGAGAGAGAGGGCTAAGTTGGATCTTTTGTTTCTATTCACCCATAAGAAACGCAAAAATAAAATAAATTAAGTACCCGCAAAGGAGCATAGGATTGAGAAACTATATATTTTGCTGTGAGGTCAACTGTCAATTGCTATTGCTATTTTCAATTTTTTTTTTTTTGTGCGTGTCACACCCCCCCTTTTTTTTTCTTCTTCTTCTTTCACTCGCTTGCTAGTATAATCTTAATCGCTAGCTATCTATCAAGCAACTATATTCATATCTAGGAATTTATCTTACCGTAACTTACCTTATCTTACCCTATCTCATTTCGCAATGCCCAAGCCTATTTTCGATAAGGTTCTCGTTGCAAACCGCGGCGAGATCGCCTGCCGTGTCATGACGACATGCCGTCGTCTTGGCATTAAGACGGTCGCCGTGTACTCGACTGCCGATGAGCAGGCCAAGCACGTCAAGATGGCCGATGAGGCCGTTTGCATTGGCCCCCCTCCCTCCGTTGAGAGCTACCTCCGCATTGATAAAATTGTGGACGCATGCAAGAAGACAGGCGCACAGGCCGTGCACCCCGGCTATGGCTTCCTGTCCGAGAACGGTGAGTTCCAGAGCGCTCTTCAGAAGAGCAACATCATCTTTGTGGGCCCTGATGCCCACTCGATTGAGGCCATGGGCGACAAGATCGAGTCTAAGCGCCTTGCCCGCGACGCTGGCGTGACCTGCATTCCTGGTTTCATCGGTGAAGTGAAGACGCACGAGGACGTGCTCAAGTTTGCCAATGAGGTCGGCTATCCCGTGATGATTAAGGCTTCCGGCGGTGGTGGTGGTAAGGGTATGCGTGTTGCCTTCAACGACAAGCAGTGCGTCGAGTACTACGACCTGTGCAAGGAGGAGGCCAAGGCCGCCTTCAACAGCGACAAGATGCTCGTCGAGAAGTTCATTGAGAACCCCCGCCACATTGAGATTCAGGTGATTGCTGATCGCAAGGGCAACACCCTGTACCTCCCTGAGCGTGAATGCTCTATTCAGCGCCGCAACCAGAAGGTGATCGAGGAAGCCCCCTCTGTGCTGCTAGACCCCGCCACCCGCAAGGCTATGGGTGAGGAGGCCGTCGCCATGGCTCGCGCCGTGCAGTACGTCAGCGCCGGTACTGTCGAGAACGTTGTGAATCCCCAGAAACAGTTCTTCTTCCTTGAGATGAACACCCGCCTTCAGGTGGAGCACCCCATTACCGAGGAGATTACTGGCGTCGATCTTGTGGAGCAGATGCTTCGCGCCGCCGCTGACTTGCCTCTCAGCATCACCCAGGACGACGTGAAGATCAACGGTCATGCTACGGAGGCTCGCGTGTACGCCGAGGACCCTACAAAGAACTACTTCCCATCTATTGGTCGTCTGAGCATGTACCAGGAGCCCCGCGGCGACGGCGTTCGCTGCGACTCTGGTATTACTGAGGGGTCCCAGATTTCCGTATACTACGATCCTCTCATTTGCAAGCTGACGACCTGGGGCAAGGACCGTGCCGAGTCTATCACGCGCATGGAGAAGGCTCTTGACGAGTATGTCATCCGTGGCCTTCGCCAGAACATCTGCCTGCTGCGTGATGTGATCACCGAGCCTCGCTACCAGCGCGGTGAACTGACGACCAACTACCTCGTTGATCAGTACCCCAATGGTTTCAAGAAGGCTGAGCTGACCAAGAGCGAGAAGATCACCATATTCCGCGCCGCCGCGTGCGCACGCATAAAGCGAGACAACGTGTTCGAGACCGGGACCGCCGTCAAGGAGGCCCAGTACTACGTCTCCATAGGCTCGAAGCAGGAGGACGAGACTCCCGTGTATGTGCGCCATGTCGGTGAGTCCAGCTTCGAGGTGGCTGAGAGCAAGGCAGGACCATTCCAGAAGATTGAAGTGGACTGGAAGGTCAACTTCCCCATCATTCGTATGAACGACGGCAAGAGCGAGACGGTGCTGCAGTTCTGGGGCACCAACGAAGCCAGCTACGGCATTCAGATGAAGGGTACAACGTTTGACGTGAACGTACTAACCGACCTCCAGTCTGTGCTCAGCCGTTTCGTTCCCGAGGTTAAGGTGGGTGGCAATGCTAAGCAGGTTCTTTCTCCAATGCCCGGCGTGATTGTGGGTCTGAAGGTTAAGGCTGGCGACAAGGTTGTTGCTGGCGCTGAGCTTCTCACCCTGGAGGCCATGAAGATGCGTAACAAGATCCACAGCGAAATCGATGGCGTCATCAAGTCTATCAACGTGAAGATCGGCGCCACTGTTGAGGACAGCGAAGTCCTTGTTGAGTTTGAGTAAACTTCCAACTTCTTCCCCCTCTCTCTTCAGCGTCTTTAGATACATTGAGGTAAAGGGAAAGCAAAAGAAAGATTCATTCCTTTATGATTACGCATCTTTTCTTGTGCACTTACGTGTATATGAGATGCTCATTTATTTTTAGTTACTAACCCTATTATTATTATTATTTTACTCCCTCTCCTTTTTTTTTTTTGATAACTTGCAGTTGTTTTTCTTTTTCTTCTTTTCTTCTGTTTTTTCTTCTTTCTTTTTGTTGTTTTGAAATTGCTCACCGCCATGGCAATGGTAAAGAAGAAAGACTGCGTGGGAGTGAACGGTCAGACGTGTAGGCGTGGGTGTACGGGTTTGCTCGCTTATTACGCTGCTGCGAGAGGTGGTTTAATCTTTTTAGTAATCACCTGAAGCCGTTTTCTGGCGACAAGTGTATCTTAAAGTGCACATGCCAAGGAATGGGAACCCTATTACAATCATGCAATTTCAACAGATGATTCTTTTTGTTTGTTTGTATTTTTTTTTATATACTCAATTTTATTTTTCTCCCTCACACACGTTTACTTTTTAATTTTTCTTTTCACTTTCTCTTTTTTTATTTATGTATGTTTTTCATTCTTCTCTTTGATACAATCGCATCGTGTATATACATATAGGGGTGTGTGCGAATGCTGCTTTTCTTTTGCTCTAATGCTGCTTATTTTCCATTTCATGTTTGAGATGCTTGGCACGTTGCACCCGTGTTAATGCCTTCTTTATATATGAGGAGGATATCACATTGGAGCTGGGGATATCGACAGATCTTTTCTTCTGCAGTGTTCAGGCCAGTGAAGGCGATCAAGAGCGAATGTGACATACCGATAAACAATTCAAAAGTTTCTGACAAACTAAAAAAAAAAAAACCAAACAGCTCCATTTAATGCGGCCTTATACGTTACTACATATGCTTTACTTAGCACCACTGGCTATCTGTATTGAAATGAATAAACTCTTTTCGCTGCTGTTGCTGGGTCTCATGTATGCATTGTTTTCCTGTTCCTCCCATGTTTTCTTTTTTCCTTTTTTTTTTCTGCTTGAACAATTATGTACATATTTCTTTACAATTTCTTCACATAGAAGACTGTAAAGAGCTCTTAGACACTATCCGGAAGAAAAGGAAAACGGGGGGTAGGGGTGTGATGAATCGCAAGCGGGCTCGCGCTTCTTCCGTCGAAAGCCGCTCAGGGTCGGCATCACTTTCGCGCTCAGACACAGAGGCCAGCGATTTTGGCTCAGATAATGCAAGCAACAGCGGAGGAAGTAGATCTTCTAGCTCCTCTGGGGAAAGGGACTTTGGAGAAGATTCCGACAAGCAGCGGCTGGGGGTATTGCTTCAGTCTGCACTGGCTCTCATGAGACCTGGTGAGACATGCGGCGAGGCGCTTCAGCGCCTATCGCGTGATGGAAAAGACGAGGCGTTTGCACAACTCACAGGCACTCATACATTATTGTTGAACCAGTACAGCATTGTGCTTGTCAACATGACGCGAAAGGCAATCCTTACTCGAGCTCTCAACGAGGCGACCAAGGATGGCACCAAGCTGGATGCTGTGTGGATGCTACGCTGGAGCAGTGCACCTACAAGTGTGCACGGCCCATTCAGAGATGCTGAAATACGCGAGTGGGCTACGAAGGGCTATTTCACTAGAAAAGAAGGTGAACTGCAGAACATCAATTCTCTTCATCTCCAGTGGGAAAAGGCATCTCTCGCTGCAGCGTCGCTTTCATCGCCGTAGCGCAGTGCGCACTTTGTAGCCTTGAAACGCTACAGTATGCTCGCATGGGAATATCGAATGTTGCAATACACACAAGCACAAATACAAACAGAGAGAATTTTATATTCAGACGAATCCATACGCACTTTTTTTTTTTTTTTTTGCACAACGCTTTACCTCTGAGGCGCGGAGAATTGTCTTAAAACCAATATCCTTTTACTACTCCTTCTTTTTTTTTTTCTGGTATTTCTTCTCAATATGTATAGGCTTGATAGCAGCGGATTTAGATATTCTTTTTTTTTTTCTTTGAAACTGTAGATTATATATATATATATATATATATATATATATTATTTAAATTTTTACGTGCAGAGGACCCAACAGCGCACCACACCTGCACTTGCACACTTTGGATTCAGGGAGGCAAATAGCAATGGAGGAGGTGTTAGCGAAGTTCAATCTGGAGCGCTACAAGGATAACTTCAGCACAGGAAGTGTTTCGCTTCAGGGATTTTCACAGCTTGCTCCCTCAGAATTTCACATGTATGGTGTTGCAGATGCTGTCGACATCTTAAAGCTCCGCGATGCCGTTGAATATGCCAAAGCGGTGGTCCTGCCTCTCTCACCAACTGGTAGCGACGTGATTGATGATGGTGATGAGGGTGTAAGCGAGAAGGAAAATCATCGTGACCGCCGACGTCGGTACACAGCTCGTGGCACGACAGTGCTTACTCGCTCCTCTGACGACCAAGAGATTGTCAAGCGCAAGAGCAGAATTGTTGTGGCGGTGCGCAAACGCCCGCTAAATCGCATGGAGGAGGCAGCTACTTGTGAGGATGTCATGGATTGCAACAATGGCAACGAGATTGTGTTGCGCGAACCAAAGGTGAAGGTGGATCTGCGCAAGTACACTCATGTTCACCGCTTCTTCTTCGATGAGGCATTCGATGAGGTGTGTTGTAACGAAGATGTGTATGGGAGGACGGCGCAGGCCCTATTAGACACCGTCTTCGATGGAGGTAGCGCAACGTGCTTTGCCTATGGACAGACGGGAAGTGGCAAGACTTATACAATGCTAGGCACCAGTGATGAACCAGGTCTCTACGCACTTGCTGCACGCGACATGTTCAAACGTCTTGATGAGTCTTTGCACCTGGTGGTGTCCTTCTATGAAATATACAGCGGCAAGCTTTATGACTTGCTCAATGAGCGCATGCCGCTGCGGTGCCTCGAGGATGAAAGACGCATGGTGAATATCCGCGGCTTGACAGAACACCCATCGAGCAATGCGGAAGATGTGATGCGCATCATTGAGCGCGGAAGTCGGATTCGCAGCTCTGGATGCACAGGCGCTAACGACACAAGCTCCCGTTCTCACGCTATTCTTGAACTCAAGCTTAAAAGAAAGGAGACCACCAATGGTGCCGCTGCAAAGCTGTACGGTAAGTTTACCTTTATAGATTTGGCTGGCAGCGAGCGAGGTGCCGACACATTGGATTGTGCCCGTCAGACACGCATGGAGGGTGCGGAGATCAACAAATCATTGCTAGCTCTCAAGGAGTGCATCCGCTTCCTCGACATGAACAAAAAGCACGTCCCATTTCGTGGCTCCAAGCTTACCGAGGTGCTGAGGGATTCCTTTATTGGCAACTGCCGCACCGTGATGATTGGGGCAGTTTCCCCTGCTAACACCAATTGCGAGCACACACTGAACACACTCCGCTACGCGGATCGCGTCAAGGAGCTCAAAAAGAATCCTGCCGCTAAACGCACGCTTGATGAAAATGAGCAGACAGAGTTTGTATTTGCAGATTCCGATGAAAGGACTGCGGGAGGACAGAAGCGTCGCACTGTGCAAGTCCCATCCACTCGGGTGTCGTCGTTGATGCCGTCTAGCCGACGCAGTGGCGCACTTCAGAGCCAGCGGCCCTCGACTGTTAATCTTGCGACACCTTCAGTTCCTCGAAAGTCGACTACTCTTCCTCGTCGTGTGACATGTGCCATCACAGACTCATGCACTGGCGAAGTCGGCAATAAGCGACCGCGCGAGGAGGATGCAGCTTATTGTGCCGCCACCATGATGCCCTCAACAGCAAGCAGCTACCGCTCCACTGCTACTGCTGCGACTGCGCTGCATGACACCGCTGCAGAGCTGGTAGCGGCGCAGCGCGCTAGAGCCATTGAGCACTTTAGCCAGTATCTGGAGGCGGATATGAACTGCATTAAGGACGAATATCAGATCAAGTACGACGCAGAACAGAAGACAACAAGCGATCAGGAGTTTGTCACGAGGGCGAGAACGCTGGTGGCAATCAAAATGAGAGCAGTAGAGTCTTTTATATCTCAACTGGACGAACTAGAGCGCATTTCCAATCAGGTATCAAATCTCACTGGGCGATCATTGTAGCTGGGGAGATACTGCATGCGATACAAATGGCGTCTTATTGTTTGCCCTTTTTTCTTTCTTCCTGTACAACACCAGCAACAATCGTTGTTTTTTTTTGTCATTTGAAATGTCGTGTACATCACTAGAAACTCTTTTTTTTTTATATCACCATTTTTGTTATTATTTGCCTTGCGAACGTACAGTTGTATTTATAGATTTTGATTGCTTGAATTTTTATTTTGTTCTTTTAGATATATATATATATATAAATTATTGTGAGCAACTGTTCTTGTACGCCTTGCATCTTTTCAGCCTTCTTTTTTTTCTGCTTCGCTCAAAATTTTACAATGAGGTATGTGAGCGCATAGATGAGAAGTAGTAACTTTAGACAATTAGATTCAATAGGAACTTGACATTCCTGAGTATGTGTGACATTTGATGCTGAGAACACAGCAAGGAAACCATGACTTTTATATCGTCACGTATCTGTTGTACAGATATGGCATGCTGCACTTTCTTGGCGTTGCGTCTAGTGAACAACTGCAATCACCAATCCATTTTGAGATGACCCTTTATTTCTACTATACGCAACGATCCATTTATGTTTTTTTTTTTCGTCCTCCACCTTTTTCTTTCTTTGTTTCATCTCGAATGTGTGTGTCCCACTTCTAAACCCATTTGCTTACTACAGAAACCATTGCGCAAGTAGCAAGAAGGTGATTTGGGCTGGCTTGTGTGGTACCTTGTGTAACACCCGAATAGTCACCTTCCTAAATCTTTTTCCTTCTCATCTTTCTTTTCTTGTGCACATTAATGCATATGCTCCCTCCCCTTCCTCCTCCTCTTCTCTGACTGTGACGTATTATATGCTCCACAGAACTTTTCTCCGTGCCCAGAAGGTACAGGGCGGTCATGCGTTCTCACCGGGGACGGTATTAAATACCCTCATTCAACCATCTATCGTCAGCGCTGATATCGACCAAGCAGCTTTGCAAATCAAGCTGTCAACTGCGCTGTCGCGCGAACTTAACGAGGAAGCGGAATATGTACCTCCACTCACGCGTACGTGGGTGAAGGCGCCAGTTTCGGAGCTATCCACGTCTGTTACTCGGCGTGATTGGTTCAGGCTCATGAGTTTTAACATGATGGTGGACTGTTGGACTCCGCACAGTGCTGGGGCGGACACAAGCACAACAACGACACCAGTACAGGGCGTCTTGCCGCGCATCCCACGCTTCACTCGTGCTGGGTCTAGCGACGAGGAAGGATTCTGCAACTACGATGGTGCTGTTGACTCCGCAGTGCCACCATTCTTGACGCAGGACTTTCGCCGTCAGCATTTGGTGAATCAAATTCGTCACTACGATCCCGATATTGTCTGCCTCAACGAGGTAAATAGAACATTCTTTCACGGTAATCTGTGGAAGTACATTCGGTATTGGGGCTACGGTACCCTCTATCAGTCCAGCCGCGGGGCCCGCGTGCGTGCTCTAGGCAAAGGGAGAGACCCTACCGCGAGGCGCAATATCGGGTGCATACCAGAGTGTGAGGACATTGGGAATGTCATCTTGTTTCACAAGGGGCGTTTCTTCCCCCTCATGATGCCAGGACGCGATATTGGGCGACATTTTCATTTTGTTCATTTTACGGGTTTACGCGACAAGGTGACCAACATGACGGTGTACGTCGCGTGCGTCCAGCTAACAGCGGGTGAGAGCGACGAGGCCGCATCGGTGCGGCTTCACGAGATGAAGCAGGTGCTGACCGTGTTGGACGCGCTTGTACGCAACGACTCGGACAGGGCCCACATGACAACAGTTGTTTGTGGGGACTTGAACAATGTGAGCGATGACGAGGCGTGTGTGGAGCTTGTGCGCGAACGTTTCTTTAACACATACGATCTAGTTGGCGGACCTCGATGGACGGCGTGGTACTACCGTGACGAGGTCGCGGACCACCGTTACGCCAAGTATCTGCAGAAGAACGTTGAGGAGATGCAGCGATCGGATATGCGGAGTGTTGCAGAGGCAGAGGTGCGGCGCTTTGCTCGCGGCACGACAACGGATCATGGCAGTGCCACACGACTGCGCCTTATACGCGAGGAGGTGCGCAGCCCCCAGTATCCTTGGCTTGTTGAAACGCGCTTGCGACGTGTGCCGGTTGAACCAGCAGTTAACTCTACCGCTAGTGGCAACCCCGATTCCCTGGATAAACTAGCGCTGGTTAAGGCGTCGATGGAGGAGCGTGGAATCGTGTGTAGGACCCAGGACTTTATCTTTTACGACCCTCGCAGCCTGGCGCTTCATCAAGTGCTTGATGTTCCTGACGATAGCCAAATTGATCCAGCACAGCTTTTTCCTTCAAACAAGCTGCCATCTCATCACCTGCCTCTTCTCGTGGATGTTTCTTTCAACGACACGTTTCCCGACGTTGGCGGTATGTCGCTGAAGCCGTAGTAAGTCCATACACACGCAGGGAAAGAGGAATACACACAGGCACCTTTAAATGACTTTTGTGGCTTGTCTCGCTTTGCAAATAAGAGTGGGATCTGCTGGTTCGCGCTATGCGTGTTGGCGATATATATATTTATACCAGCAGCTTCATTAGCAACGTAAAACAACAACAACGAAAACAATGAACGATTATGAGAAACCAAATGGCCTGTTCTTTTTTTTTTTCAACTTTTATTTATTTATTCAGTGAGTATCTTTCAAACCCGTACCCTTTTTCTATATATTTTTTTGTATCTCTTTCTCTTTGTGTATGCATGTATGCATGTGTCACCAAAAGTTAAAGGTTTGAAGGCCATAAATACAGCTCTCTCTCTGCTTTTTCTTTTTTTACTTTAAAGAGCTACACCAGGACGGGGGGCATTCCCCATTCAGCCTGCAAGCACCCCTGCCTCACTCGCACGAGCCATACCACTATGTCGCTACCGTTTCAAAGGACGGCTTCCCTTGTGGCGGTGCTGCTCCTTCTACTGATCGCTCTTATAGCGTCTCTGCCCACGGACGCCTACTCTGTCTCCTACACAACCTATGAAACTAATAACGGCTTGATGGATTTTGAAGGAGACGGTTTTTGTAAGCCTTATGGCTCTCACACGATGATGCCTCACATGCAGTCGTTTCAAAAGGCCGCTGTGGAAGCGTTTGATAAGGCACACTTCACGGAAGCTCCTATCGCCGCCACAGCCAAGGAGCCGGCATGTTTAGATGAGAAGTGCACCTGGCGGTTTAACAACGGAATATTTTGGCGCAATCAGTCGGGATTGTTCTTTTACAACGGTGTTGTATACAAGGGCGGCCAGCTTAAGGGAAAGCCAGTGCCGGGCATGTACAACAACTTTATTGTAACTGAACAGCCACTTTACTGGGAGAACACCAGCTACTGGGGAGCTCGCCAAGTGTACATGAAGAAGGATCACCATTGGGCCAACACAAACGTCGTTACGTACTGGAAGCAGTGGGTGTGTGAGGTTTATCACTTTCAAAAGTCAGACTCAGTGCTGTTTCCAACATACCCCAACGGGGACCCGATTCCTTATCAATCGAACTCTTCAAGCCCCTTTTATCATTGTGGAAAGAAGGTCAAGCTCAATGACAAAGGAAAGTGGATTGACCACCGCTGCGGGTCGCATTTCCCGTGGTGGGCTGGCCTCGTCATTGCGGTGGTGGCCCTCATCATCCTTGTGGCTGTGATCATTATTATCTGGTGCTGCTGTTGCATGAAGGAGCACAAGGCTGAAGTGAAGAAGTACGAGAATGTTCTCTCTACCAGAGAGGATAATCCAAATCATATCCCATCGCAATCAGACATTGGACGCAGCCGTTGCAGCGGCAGCTTCGTAGAAACCCGAGAAGAGTACGAAGAGGAGGATACTCAACTTTACTCAGTTCCATCCTCTCGGCCTTCGTTTTCCGCTTATTAAACGAAAAACATCGTCTCTCTTTTTTTTTTTTCATCTGTCCCTATATATTTATTTTAGCATTTGTTTTTCCATACAGTAATACAGTGAAAAAGAAAAGATCATACATGTGACTACAGTTCGTGCGCTTCCCAGTATCAGCGAAAATAAAATGGGGCTCTTTTTTTAAAGGAAAGTGTTTGTCTAAAGCTCTATTTATCTTCCTTTAGAAACAAACAAAAGCTGAGGTAGAGATCAAAACTGGTTTTATTCAAAGGAGGAAAATTGAATGGACAGTTCCCCATAGAATTTATGTGTATTTAGTTTTGTCTTTGCATTTACAGCAATTCCCACTATTTTTTTCATGTGTCTCTATTTATGTCTTGTTTTCAATGGGGCGTTCTTGTTGTTGGTACACGCAATGCACTCTATATACTTTTGATTTGTGGCAGTTGAAACGCCTCATTCTCAATGGATGAAGGAAAACTAGTTATGGGAAGAAATATTATAGTCGCCAACCAAATATAGACGAGTGCGATACTAAATGAGAAAGGGGACAAATTAAAACAAGCAGCAGTCTCACTGCCCGTGCTTTGTATGGACACTGTGGTATGAAGAAGAGAGAGTACTAAAGTGAATAAGTGAACCACACCTCTCCTTGTGTTGAGCACAACTATTTTTTTTTTTCTTGGTTTTCTTCTTAAAGATACGGATATCTAGGATTGTTGTTCTGCAAAAAAATGTAGGAGCTACAAATTGAGATTAGTTATCTCATGATTTTTTTTTTTTTTTTGATCCGGGGAACTTTACAATGATATAAAGGTGTACTCTTAGAACCCTATATATTTTTTCCTCCCTCTTTCTGTGCCTCCCATTTTCTATCAATTGTGCATATAAAAATTGTTCTTGATATCAAAATGCTATTTTTTCTTTTCTTTTTTAAAGCTTTAGTGAGGAAAGGTATTCCTAGGCAAAAAAAAGGAAAGAATTAGACGGGAAGAAAGGCTAAAAAAAAAAAATGCTGTCTGACAGCAATGTGTATATTCGTGTTTCAAGATACGGAGCGATTCTCTCTTTCATTTGTGCTGCAAATATTGTGTCTTTACGCTTTCATATGTGAAAAAGAAAAAGAACACTTCTTCTATGCTACTACGTGGTTCACTTTTGAGGCGTTTGCATGTACTGAGTTGTAATGAAGATGTGCTGAGGCGCCAGCAATAATCACCTATTCTCCAAACTTCTGCTTTTCTTTTAACTCTTGGGGTATCTCCAAGTCACAAAAACAAGAAATAGGTGTAGCGAAGCATTTTTGTGACATCCACCTTCATACTAGGTGGCGTACGCGCGTGTGCGTGTGGTTTAGACAGATTCATCGCTTCCTCTTTCTCTACATCTTCTCTCTCACCTTCTCAGTGTTGTTCATTTGAATTGGAAAGGGACCGTACATGTCGAGAAAACGAACACGCACAGAGGAGGTTGCAGGCGGCACAGGTGAGCGCCGCATTATGCAAAGCGAAGAGTCCACCAAGAGATTTCATGCCTATATTAATGCGTGGCGGAGCAGTGTTGCAGCTCCTCACACGGTGCTACCCTCCGGCTTGCCACCGCTCGCGCCTGTCCAATCTGTGTTGGACATCTGGCGTGATGCAGCGAATGCTTCCCATAGGCACGATCACCCCCTGGCTGTAGAGTCTCATGCTACGGGTACCGGGGTTGCGTATGACGAGGTAATGACGCAACACAGGTCTGTTGATCCTCAGGACTATGAGCGTCCTGCGCGGCTGGAGCGCACCCTTGAACACTTGACTGCAGTGGGCTTGTTGCAGAGATGTGAACGCATCAGGTCGCGGCCTGCCAAGACACGCGAGTTACGCCGCGTGCACTCCCGCGACCACGTAGACTACGTTGACCAGCTAGATTTCTTTATGTCTCTAAAGACTGACAGCGCGTGCTCAGTCGGACAGGACTTGTACGCGTGCCCTTATACATCTAAGGCAGCCCGGTTCTCGGCTGGCTGCGCCGTGGCTGCTGCTCAGGCCGTAGTCCGCGGAGATGTGCGAAATGCTTACGCCATTATACGTCCTCCAGGTCATCACGCTGGCGTGGACGTGGCTGCAGGTTTCTGCTTCTTTAATAATGTGGCGGTGGCTGCTCGTGCAGCACAGGAGGAGGTGATATTGATGGGGCGCGAGAAGCCACGCGTGCTTGTTCTTGATTGGGATGTGCACCACTGCGATGGCACCGAAACTATTTTTTACAACGATCCTTCCGTGCTTGTCATTTCCATCCACCAGTATGGCAGCGGTAAGGGACACTATTTGCGCAAGCCCCCGTCGCTCCCCGTCAAGGACGACGCAGTTATCGCAGCAGACGCGGAGCTGTCCGCCGAAGCGCTTGCAGCGTTGCTGGAAGACGAACCCGTGCCAGCACCCGCAGTAGCGGCAGTGGAAGTGGAGCAGCCACTGAACGAACCTGAAAGATCAGATCGTCGTGCCAGGAAGGAGGTTGATTACAACAAATTGGCAGCGGAGTTGTCGGTCGATGACTCCGACGCCATGGCGCTCTTTGGTATTCATGAGAACAGCGCTGCACTCTCTGATTCGAGCGCATCAACTAGCTCTTGCAGCTCGGCGTCAAGCGCCGGTTCTGCCCCTCGCACAGCAGTAAAGCACGCGGGCGACACGGACGGGGTCTCGTTTGACGACGAGCGTAGCAGTCAAGGGAGCGCGGACGCTTTTTATCCCGGAACTGGCCATGCTGAGCGCGTCGGCGGTGAGGACGTTGATGCAGCTCGCGGCACAAACATAAACATTCCTTGGCCCACTCATCACTTTGGCGATATTGAGTACCTCCAGGTGCTGACGGAACTTGTTATTCCCGTGGCACAAGAGTTTGCGCCAGAGGTGGTAATTATCAGCTGTGGCTTTGATAGTGCGCAAGGCGACTTGCTAGGCTCCATGAACTTAACCCCGTCAGGGTACTATCTCATGACAAAGCTGCTTTGCAAGCACTTTTCCAAGGTGGTGGTAGTCCTCGAGGGAGGGTATCACGTCGCCAACGTTGCCAAATGCTCGGAGACAGTTCTCCGTGCACTACTTGAAGTTTCGGCTGAGGCAGCAGCGCAACCACTACCGTTCACCCGCATGCTTTATGCGCAGGCACAGCGCTTGGTCGCGCGGGTAAAGCATCAGCACTCGGAGTACTGGCGTTGCTACCGCAGCGATTCACAGTAAAGAGTTTGACTAAGCCTACGAGCATGGTAAGGCATACAAGCAGAAGAGTATGTTTTCTTTTGGAGGAGAAAAAACAACATAGAGCACAACGCTCCAGGCATCACTTAAAGCTAAGAAAGTGGAGGGAGGGAGGCAAATCAAAGCTACCCAAATCAAAATATATGCACATTTTTTTGTTCACAGACCAGAAACGCGTGTTCGCTTTTTATACCTCACCTCTTTTTTTTTTTCTTTATTGATATGTGAAATAGCCACCAATACTATACGAGCAATTGCTAAGAGATAAACACAGAGGCAAAATCACTAAAATGCACGTTGGCGCGAGATCTTAATGGGTGCTATCATCACATTTTTTTTTTTTTTAGAGAGAGTGTGTGTGATCAAAGTTCCTCAATTAGAAAGCAACACTCACAACTAGATTCAGCGAAGGGGGTATTCACAAAGGAAAGGGCAGATACTGGGTTCTACTGCTCGAGCGTGAGAACACTGGTGAAAACTCTCTTGCTTACTTCAACAACGCTCACGAAGAGATGCGGCATGTCATTCCTGTAGAGCCCCGCACCGCCCTCTGACTGAGAGACCGGTCTCCACGTCTTCGCGCATATGGAGTTCTAGGCGATTGTTTGTAAGGAGGTATTTGAAATGGTGGCTAGCGCGCCAGAGCAGCCTTGAAAATAGGTGTTTACAAAGAAAAAAAAATCCGTGAGCAGCTTGGATGGCCTGTCGAGCCTTACGTCGCTACTGGCGCTTCATGTGTCGAATATAGAAGCGGTACATCTCAAGCTTCTGGTTGGGTGCACAGCTCTTCAGTCACTGACTCTTCACAGGTGCGATTTACTGGATGACTTGACTGGCGTGTCAGATCTTACTTCGCTACGGATGCTTGATCTGTCGGAAACGGAGGTGACCAATTTGACTCCTTTAAAGCAGTGCAGGGCTCTTGAAGATTTAATTATCTCATCATGCAAGAAGGTTAAGGATATAAGCTGCCTGGCAGGTCTTCCATGCCTCAAGCACTTGCAAGCTGGGAGTAGTGGTGTGCGCACCACTGGCTTGCTTTCTCAATGTCCGAAGCTACAGATAGTTGACCTCAAGGAGTGCGAGAAACTTAAAGATATTAGCGGCTTTTTTGGGGCACGTGCTTTGAAGGAGGTGGATCTACGTCGCACAGATGTTCGTAACGTGGCTTCTCTTGATACCTGTCCCTCTCTCAAGAAGGTGTTAATCAGAGATTGGGACGGGGATACCGTCTGTGATCTGCATGCTAGAACACGGTACAAGATGGATTGTGATTAGCTGGCGGGAATTAGTTTAATAGCTGCAGAGCGAAGCCAATATTACTATGCACAAGTTGTGGCGCTATTTTCTTTTTCATTGACATTTACTTTTAGTGCTGGGGAATCTTGCGTCAATGCGCCACATTCCTGTTATTTTACTCTTCTGCATTCGCATTTTTATTTTGATAGCACAGGTTCTGTTTGTTGTGCTTTTAGTCATCTCTCATTCACTGCCTTGTTTAATCAGATTTCTATATGTCATTGTTTTATTGTTATCTGTGGCTTTTTTTATTATTGGTGATGAGAAGGCCAGAGTGCAGATACTACTACAGCGTTTTTGTATATCGTACGTTTTTACTACATATTGGCGATTTAAAGTGCATGTTGGTACGTGCTCCAAGAATTCCAAGAGTTCCAAGAGTTTTCAGATGATTTTATTTATGTTTAATTTATTGTATTATGTGAAACTTTTGTAGAAGTAAATGAATTTGGTACGCCCTTTGCTTTTTATTTCTTTTTCTTTTGTCTTTCTTGTTTTCGTTTCACGTAAATCACATCTTTTTTTACTCTCACGTATTTGGGGGATAATAGTTTCTTTTCTCCTTTTCATTTTGGCAACTGCTTGTTTGTGCTTGACGTGAGGAGGTTTTTTGATCACTTGTTGGCTTTCCCTCCAAATAGTTTGAACACAGAATAAAAAATTATTATTTATTTTTGTTTTTCATTTGTTAGCGGCGCGAAGTGGCCCGTCGTGAGTTTTGTGGGTATCATGTACGGCATGCTTTGATGTGCTTTAGGCTTCCACGGATATCACTCAATACCTTTTTTTCTTTGGCGTTTTTTGGTTGCCATTCTGCTCATTCTTCTGCTTGTTTGCCTCCCCATTTTTGTCTTTATCTTGCTATGAAGTTTAACATACCTTTAGCCTTCAACACTACTAAAATGTTCCCTTCTTCCTGCATCACACAATACGGAGGCAGAGGAGAGGGGAACTTGGGTTCCGTTCCACTGGCGCTTTCTGCTGCCCACCCAGCAGTGTTACAACTTACAGGGTTTCACGAGGACGGGTACAGGATCCCCGGCGCACATGTGCGTTTTGTTCCACGCCAAGAAGTTTCAGGAACTTAAGACCTGTGCATTTATCCAAGGGCTCGAGGCTCATCACTGCTGAATAC
>JASANZ010002218.1:0-47917 GCA_030849805.1 Sergeia podlipaevii
CACACATGCACATTATGAAACAATGTGAAGTTCTCCACAGTTTTCGTTTCTGGTGCAAGCCCACAGTATCGATATGCTGTTGCATGCCCCCTCTCCTTATTTTCTTTTGTTGTTCCCGTTATTTTTTTTTCCTTTTTTCTTTTTCTTTAGAACTAGTGTCAACCAGATACAACAATAGCAAAAAAGAAAATATAGAGATGCAATGCACAAGACTGCCAGATAGAAGAGAAAAAAACAAGCATCAATCTGCTTAATCCCCCCCCCCTTTCCAGTGCCATGTCTACACCATATACGCCACAGTGTCGCTCCTCACTTTAGCAGTTGCCCCTTATGAAGAGAGCACCCGCAAGGGTACCCAATGACACGCTGTCTTTCACAGATGAGAGACCCGCACAGCTCCGCCCCACACACTGTGCATCGGAATAGCAATAAGTTTGCACAGGCCGCACACACACGCGGGCGACTCGTGTCAGACGGCGCTATGCGGATCAACTGTTCGGATGACCGCTTCGCCTGAATGAGCGCGCGCAGCTGCTCTTCGTAGGCCTTGAGCGCGGGCTTCGACCGCTCTGTCATATGAAGCGTGCAGCTGCCGCGAGCTAGAAACTCAGTGCAGAAGTAGGCCTCAGAGCGGCATCCATAAACAACTTCAACGCGCAGTGTGTAGCCTGGACCTTTCCGCCTATCTGCATTCGCACTTGCTTCCGCGGGCTGCTTCGACTTGATGTGTAGCATATGCTCTGCGAAGTTGAGCGATAAGGTGCGATAGAGAGAAATGCTGTCGAGAGTGGGGTGATTGAGGTAACCAATAAGAACAAAGGGAATACAAAGCCAACGGTTCACCGCCTCAGCGGCGTCGAGTGTGGCAGTGCACTGAGGCAAAGAACGAACGGCGGGGTAGTGATCGGGCACAAGCTCGTTGTCCACAAACAATTTGATGCCAATTAACATATCAAAGAAAGGATGCTTATAGATAGAGGTTTCATCTCGCAGCAGCGGAAGACCAACGGCAGCCTTCTTCGCAAGTTCGTTAGAAGCAGTGGCAGCCAGAGTGTCCCCTTCTGTTCCTTGGCACTTGGCTTGTGCCGCCAGCTGCTCTTGCCTCATCTTGATCTGAGGCGGGATCTCCACCGTGCCAGCCCTCACCTTCTCCAAGTGAGCAACACGGCCGCGCCAGAGGTGTTCGATAAAAAGTGCAGTGTTATGGAGACAGCCCATTCCGTACACAAGATCAGCGCCGACCTCAAAGGTGTCCTGTGTGTGCGGCACGCCGGGGATAGGAAGCTGATCTAGTTCCTGCTTGAGTGTAGGCACAACGCGATTGCTAAAGACGACGCGGCCCTTGTTTTCGTAGTAAAAATCCGCCATTTCTACATCTGTGCCCTCGTAAAAGGGGGCGGCATACCAGCTGTTAAGCGGAACTGAGGGCAGCGGCGGTATCCCAGACTTCGAGTCTACGCGCGTGCGAGAGTGTGCTGCTCTTTGTCCCAAGCGCCGCCCCCGTTGCTGCGGTTGCGCTGGTGGCTGCACCTGACGCTGTTGTGGATGTTGAAGTTTTTGCTGACCGACTTGCTGCTGTGGTGCATTCGGTGTCGCTGCCATGCCTTGGCCGTTCGCTGAAGACGGTGGAGCTCCGACCGTGCTGGCAGGGAGTGCCTCTGGCACCTCGTGGCGTACTTGTTGCCTCTGTTGAGCGGGCGGCGGAGCGGACGCATCTCTATTGGCACTCGCGGGAACAGGCGCCGGTTGTCGTGGTTGTTGTGGCTGCGGCTGCTGATGTGCATTTGGGCTGCTACTCTGAGCTCCAGGAGCATTCGTCCCTTGTGGGTTTTGCTGTAGATTGTCCCCTTGACGTAAATCGCTGTGTTCGCAACCCATAGTTATAAAAAAAAAAAGATTTTTGTTGTTGTTGTTCGTTCTTTCTGTACAATAGACAAATATATTTCAAAGAAAATGGCGCAATGAGTGATCAAGTGCTTCTCAACAATAAAGGAAAAAAAAGTCCACCGCAAAACGTTTTAATAGAAGAAGGAAACGACAGAGAAGAAAATGAGTAGTGGATTCAATGGAAAGTCCACTCCTCCCTCTCACGCAACAAAGATAAGTAAAAGAAATGTACTATAAATAGTTCGCTCAGCTCTCCAATGGGATTCTTCAGCTAATATGTAGGGAAACAAAAAGAAATGTATATACGCAGAAATGAAAAGGAAATGTGATACTCCTCTATCTAATGCAGTGCAGCTGTTTCAATGAGCTATGTTGATTGAGATTTAAAAGAAGAAAAAGAAAAAGAAAAGAGGAGTAGGAAACAACAAATATACACATACTTCTAAAAAAAAAATTGCTAAATATACATACTGCAACCTCGTGCAGAGAGTCCAAGCAACAAGAAAGGCTCTGTCATGAGATGTGTCAAAAAATAAAAAAAGGAGATAATAGAAAGGCAGTTTTTTTTTTTTCGCAAGTACGTGTTTATTCAAAGTTTCCACAAGCTGTACTCTGGAGTACATAATTTCAAAACGTCGTATACATGAATTTATACAAGAAAAGCAAATACATTGAATAAGACAACAAGTAATCTCAATATACATATACACATATATATATATAACGAAGTGTATACATTCAAGTTCTGACTTACTTGAGAGGTACTCTTTTTCCACTAATAGTAGCGACTCTCAACGCAGTAGATATATCGATTTACAGAAAGAAAGGAAAAAAAAGGAAAGGGAAAAAAAGCGATGAATACCGGCCACATAAAACAAATAAATAAATATCCTGCACCCTTTCATACAATTCCAAACTTGTGCTGAGACACGCGTATGTACATATTGCTCTTTTCCTTCTTTATTTCGCTTTATACAAAACAACTGAACACGCACCTTCAAAAAGGGAAAAAAGTAACAAAAAGAAAAACCAGATAAAATAAATCCCGCTAGCTCTACGTGAGAAAAAAAAAAAATCGAGACTTTCCTTTACAGTCCGCATTTTTTTTCTCATTGCTGCCACGCTGTGCGGCAAAGAAAAGAAAAAAAAAAAAAGAAGTAATCACTCCTTGCTACGCCAATTTGGATGAAACGGCGCGTGCGGGGGAGCGGTGCGCATGAAGCCAGGCTGTGTTTCCAGATGCAAATCCTGTGAAACAATACGGAGTGGTCTCCGTGTCGCCCTGATCCGCTCCGCCTGCGCTTTCGTCCCGGTCACTTGAGGAGCACCTTCGACGCGGATGCCAATGTTGCGCGCCTCGTCCACGGTAAGAGCGTGCTTGCGGTATCCAAAGAGGAGATGCTGATTGAGACTTCTCTGTGCTTCATGGCGAACAAGACGCAATGGAAGCAGCTTCCGTCGCTTGGCAAGGCACATGGCATGACGTACAATGCGTTGAGGTGGGAGCTGGAAGTGATGAGAGCTACCACTGTCGTCAAAGATGTCCTTGTCGTTGTAGCAAGGGATCCATCCGTGCACGCGCTGCACGCGACGGTCGATAAGGTGGATCAGCTTCCGTAGGTTAATCACGCGGTGCCGTTCCACTTGCCAGCTCACCTCCATCACGCGCTCAAATGTACGTCGCATCGTCTCCTTCGCCTTTTCATTCTTCTCACGCTCCTTCTTGACCCACAGAGCCTTCATCTGACTTATAATCGCCCGCAGCAGCAGCTTTATCTTCATCTGTTCATAAAGAATAGAGTGAATCTCCGTCTCTGCCTCCCCAGAAGTCGCAAGGCCGTTGTTGCGCGCCTCCTCGTCCACATCCACCTTAGTCAGCGCATACGCGTCCGCGGTGGGAGAGAGGCCGCCTACAAATTTACGACCTAGCGCGTTAGCGAACCTGGCGCCGCCCTCGTCATCGCCAAAGTCGTCCTCTGCTCTGCCTGCGGCACTATTCCAGACACCATCCTCTCCCACCATGCTGCCGCGGTGCCCCCTGCGAGCAGCAAATTCGGACTTGTTGTCTAAGCTAAGAGTAATGCACTGTACAGGCAGCGGAACCAAGCTAGAAAGCCTCGACCGCCTGCGTATCGCGCTGGAAAACGGAGATGCCTCGCTGTTATACGTCATCTTTTCAGTGCTATCCTCAAGAAGCATCTGCGATACCATAACTGCTTTCTGCTTACCAGCAGAAGTTACTCGGCTGGCGTTCTTTTCTTCAGAATAAGTTCCTCTTAGTGTGCCTGCATCGCTGCCGCCCTCACTATAAAGCATGCGCTCAGTAGCAGAAAAGGAAGAAGGACTACCGTCGCGGTGACGCCGGGGTAGTGCGGTGCAGCCTAGTGGCGATATCACATCTGACCCATCATTCACTTCGTGCTGCTGAAGTGAAGGTGAGTACATGCTCTGTGCTTGCACAGCACCACCACTGGCACTGACTTGGGCCAACATATCAGCAGTGGAGCTCGCCGTTTTGCCAGAAGGCACCAGCAAATTTTTTGTATCCATTGGCTTAACCGGTACGAGCTTCGTGCCTCCGTGGGTATCACCGCTGGCACCACTGCCGAGAACCCCACCTTTATTGACACCTCCTCTATTGCTACCGTCACTACTATTGTTGGCTCCTCCGCTGCCGTCGCCGCCGCTCTCCGCTGTCAGCAGCTGCTGTGAGGCAGCCACAATGAGATGCTCAATAACCGCGTCGTAGCGAAGAGGATCCAGCATGTACAGCTCACGTGCCTCCTCTTCAAGTTGTTGCAATTCTGAAGGAGCAGGACCACCCCCACCACCACCGGTAGCTCCGGCCCGCGCCGTACCAGCGGATAAGTTGCCTACATGTGCACCACCGGTGGCCCCACCTACGCTGAATTTGCCAATGTTTTTCATCAAAGACTTCACTTCAGAGACGTAAGTAGGTATTTGTGTCTTTGAGCTAGAAGGCGAACCGGCTGAGCCGCCCGCTCCTCCAGAAGGAAGAATCGCCTGCCTACTGGGTGCACCGCGACCTGGAGAGTTACCCATACCATTACCTGTAGTAGTGCTGCCAGGAATAGAAGTAGCTAAAGCAGCCATGTGCTTCCGTCGTGCACCATCAGGGCCATCTACAAATTTCTTGGGGTGCGTTGCACCCTTCTTCGCGGCACCACCTTCTCCTTTAAGCCGATCAATGACCGCCCCTGTTTCACCATCGTCCAGAACAAACACGTTAACAAGACCCGTAGTTTGAGAGCGATCGGTGATAACCCTCGCCAGCGGAGGCGGCGCGGTAATTACAGCACTGTCAAGTCTCTCCTTGACATCATAGACGACGTCATCAACGTGGTTGCCATTCAACGTTGCCATCACTTCGTCCAGTTTCAGATTGGTAGGTGCCTCAAAGACTATCTTGTGCCCTAGTGCCTCCCGCTCAATGCGAGACGCCTCCTCCTTCTGTGCTGGTGACAACAGAGCTGCACCGTTGCCGCGGCCTCTATTGATAGTCTTTTGCTTTTCTTTTTTTTCAAGCATCTTCTTCTTCTGAACCTCCTTCGCCTGCTTCTTGGCAGCGGCAGCCACAACAGCAGCCTCATGGCCGCTCAGAGCCGGTGTGGCCGCTCTGCCTTCCCGCGACAGCGCACTCACACGAGAAACATTCTCGAGTTCGCTGTACAGTAGACTGACTTCGCGGTTAGAGCCCCTATGGTTACCAGCGCTGCCAGCTGCACTTCTGATTGGAGAGTTAGTGGTGTTTTGATCCTGCGGCGACTTGGGCCTTTCCCCCGCAACACCAGTACCAGCATCAGGCACACCAGCCGCAGCCGCGAGCGCGGCAGCCTCCTTCATGTCAAAACGAATGCCAGCCACGGTACCGTAGCCGCGAACATCTTCTGCGTTGACAAGCGGGCGAGAATTGGTTGAGGAGATGACGATCGTCGGAGACGCCGCCCACCCAGCTTCCAGCACAGTGTGTGTAGGAGCCTTTTTACGTCTCTGAAGAGTATGCTGAGGCGACCCAGGCCGCTGCTGCGTCGTGCTGGCGGAGTCCTCCCTCTCTGGACGCAACGCCGTTTCCACCAATCGCTCCGCCAGTTGCTGCAGAGATGCAGTAGCTGGCGAGGATTGATTCTCCTGCACCACCGCCACTGGTGCAGCAGCACCGCTTGTGGGTCTGCTACCGGCAGCACTGACTTCTCTAGATTGAACCAGGGCATCGTAGATAGAAGACTGGTGATCTTGTGTGGAGAGAGTACCCAGGTCAGTGCTTCCACTACGAACTGCAGAAGCCCATGCTTCGTGAGTAGCAATATGATTGACCACGTGAGCAGCAAGCTCGTCCATCGAGAACGTTGAAGGGTCCCCTGGACTAGAGGCATCACGGCCTGGCAGAGAGGAACTCGCGACACGCAGCACCTCCGCTAGAGCCTCGTTCAGTTGTGGGCTGCTTGCATAATGAGAAGACGATTCTGCATTGCTAGCAGTCGTCTCTCGCTTTTCCTCTTCTTGCTCAACATCCACGGCGTTATCAATGGAAGGTAGCATGCCGGTCGCTGCAACGCCTACGCTACTACCCCCTCTCGCCATCTGAAGTGCGGAGAGCACCACGCAGTTCTTCTCCAGTGTCTCAGCCTCTGGATGCGCCGAATCAGACTTGCCCCACTCCTCTACAGGACGTGCATCAGAAGGAAATACATATCCTTCAAGCAGGGGCGATGTGGGCTGCCGTGAGGTGTCAGAGCTAGAGGATGGCGCGCGCGGCGAGGTAAGTTGCTTTTCAGATTGTAGCAGAGGCAGGCGCTCGGAAAGTGGACGCACGATTGAAGTTGGGCGTGTTGAAGGTGGGCGTGCGTCGTGTGGTGGATGCGGTGACGACGTGATATCTTGTGCAAAGGATACGGTTCTCTCTACGCGAGACGACACTGGAAGAGGAGAAGGCAAAGATGATATAGCGGTTCTCTTTGGCGATTGCTTCGGTGACGTAGCCGCTTCAGCTGGATCCTTCCCCTTTCTAGCCGTCTTCGACCTCTTGACTGATTTTCCTGTGAGTGGTTTGGTGAGTGACTTCGAAGAGGATGTTGTTGTAAGCAAGGGAGTTGGTTCCCTGACTGGGCTGATACTTGACCTAGGGTACGTCTTGCTCACGTCGTCTGACACGATAGATGGCATGTCATTCGCATCGTTGTCGCGTTTTGGGGTAAGGGGTTCGAATAGATCAAATGCTGAAGAGGTCTCGCCACTAAAGACCAAACCGTTCTCAAACGCCGGAGGAACCACTCTCTTCTCAGCACCTCCCTTTCCTTTCTTGCCAGCTTTCGTCTTCTTCTTGCTCCCGTCCTTGTCCTTTGATGATGGTACCAAGGTAACGATTTCCTTTTCCTCGTCCGCTGCAACGGCTATCTTGTAGGCAAGGCCAATAGATTTCACCCCCGCACCAAGTTCTAACGTTTGCAAGCCGTCCAGTTTGCTCCCGAGCAGCGTCACCGTGCCCACGCACGGGGTATCCGACAGATTCCGCACCTGCACCACAAAACGAGCAAATTTCACGGGATTCGACTCGCTCTCCTTCAGCATCCCCGCCCTCGCCTTCACCGCGTCATGCTCGCTGAGCTTACCGACAACTGTATACTCCAGCCCACAGTTGAGGGACTCGCGCAGCAATACGCGTTGATCAAACTCGCTGAAATCAACGGTCTTGGATTCTGTATAGGAGGAGGTGGTACGAGTGTACTGCGATGATGCCGGGCGTGTAGCCGTCGAGGCGGTTGTTGACCGCTGAGGAGGAGGCGTCGCTCGTGGTGCGCTAGGTGTTCCTGAGCCTACTGTACTGGGGCGTGACGGGCTCGCAGACAAGTGGGCCGGCCGCGCTGAAACAGGAAAGGCCTGCCCGCCGATCAAATCCAGCAGGTTGTCGTCCTCGTGCTGCTTTTCTTCAGAGATAGAGCGCACTCGATGTTGATGCAGTCGAGCCTCCATCTCCGCCACATACTCCGCCTCCGTTTTGTGCGTCGCCGCCGCCGAACCTGCTCGCTTTTTCTCAATAAACTTGGTGTAGTTATACTCCACGTAAAGCTTCTGCAAGTCATTGAGCAAGTCAATACGCAGCTTTTGAATGTTAGACGGAACGTTTCTGCGTTGCCAGGTGCTTTCCGTCTCACTACCTTCTCTGTGACCGCGGCCGCCTTCCTCCCCGCAGGCCTGTCCTGAGTCCACAGTAGCACAGAAGCTAACATCGAGAGCTCGGTCCCACACAGGCACACTAGGTGTCTTGTGGTTCCTAGAGTTAGCGTACGAAGAGTGAGGGCGGTGGTCTTCAAGCCCAGGGGTGCGGCCGCCTCGACTCTTCCCATGAGACGTGTGCGTGGTCCAGGTGTGGTGAAGACCCGGATGGTGGTTACGCCGAAAACTGCGGATGGTGCTGCGAAGGGTGTGGCGAAGAGTGCTGCCCATAGTCGTACTCGCTCCTTTCCTGTTGACCACATATAGCGGGCCGGTAGCAGCCTCAATATTATCTAAGCTGCCAAAGGACAGCCAGTACTCGTCCTCTTCGTCCTCTTCGTTCTCCTCTGCCTCGGCAGCGTCAATGACGTCCTCGTCGAGAGCGTCAAACATAAAGCCTAGTAAGTTGAGCTTCGCAACTTCTCCCTTGATATGCGGTGGAAGTGCCTCGCTGTGGCTCATGAGCGAAAAATGAGCTACACTGGGTTCCAGTTCTGATGCACTCAGAGCCTCTCCCTTCTTCGCGCTAAGTCTCTTTATGAGGCCGTCCTCCACCACAGTGGCTCCCAATGGGTCAGAGGACACAGTGGGAAGCATCGTGGAAGTGAGAAAAAAGCGATCCGCCTCAGCAGCTGCATCACCAGCTTCACCCCGCTGATGAGTACCCTTCCATGGGGCTGGGGCTGTGTTCATGTTGGGCGGCTGTAGTTTATTCTCTTCGTCATCCTCCGCTTGGCCACCAACGGCGGCGGCGCCGGTGGCGGACATAAAGAGATCCATGCTCTCTACCAACCAGCATATCTCACGGTAGTTCGAGTAGGTGCTGTTCAGCAGCTGATTGCGCATGACACGTGTCTTATCTTCTGCCTCATGATCCGCCACGTGTACTGCAACTTCGTCCAACTCGGCGCGCAACTTTTCTGAAAGCGCCTGCAGTGCTTTCAAGTTAAAGTCGTCCTGACGGGAGCCGTGAAAAAAATCACTCGACAACTGTCGCATGGTCTGGCGCACCTCCCGTGGAATCAGTGGAGCCATGCTGGAGGGTTCTTCGCCGTTCTCAGTTGACTCCTGCTGCTGGACCCGTTCTTTGGGTTGATTGGTCAAATGGTCTCGAAGAATGGCTCTCCTAGCTTCAGCTTGCTCTCTTTCTATGATGCCAAGAAGCTCCCCAATGCGGTGCTCAAGGTTGAACTTACGGCCAACAAAAGCAATCACCTTGGCTTTTTCTAGCTCAAATAGTTCACGGGCACGATCCTCATCGGTGCGAGCATGACGTGGCGCATCCATCAGCGCAGCTTTGACAATCGATTCAGCCATACTTACCTTGCGCCATACATCGCGCAGTCGACGAAGAGATGGATTGGCAATCATCTCAGCCTCTGTGTACTCCTTGTAGTTGCTGGTGCTCGGGTGTGCACCGTTGTCATACTGATAACGAAACTCATCTTGATCGTACTGGAACAACGGAATGTTTTCCACAGGATTCGCCATGGTCTCTAATTCAATATCTACATAGCTGGTGTTCCGTTTTGCTGCCCCACGTGCTGTTGTCGTCGTTGAGGACCCATAGTTGGAAAGTGTGGGCATCACAGATACCACATGAGCACGCCCCGAACGAGCACTCAGGGAGGGAAGAGGAGGAGGAGGAGGAGCGGCGGCGGCGTTCACCTTTGATCTCATTGAAGTAGCTAAAGAGGCGGGTGCTGCCGGTGGTTGTGATTTTGCAGCAGCAGCAACAGTTCCATTGTGTGTACTAGTGACACCGGCCTTGCGCTGCTTCCAGCGCTCTGTGGTGGCTTGTGCGGATGTCGTTGTCAGAGCCACAGAGTTCCCCACACTGCTGTGCTCGGAAGGTGCCGTGGTTACCTGGCCTAAATGAATGCTGTTGGAAGTGGCAGCGAGGCCATCAGCGTCGTCCAATATGCCAGAACTCTTGACAAAGGAAGACCCCATACGCTTTAGTCGCCGTATAGAGGGAGAGGATAGTGAAGAGTCTGGAAGAGAATTGCGTGTGTCAACTTGAATGACAGAGACCAGCACCTCAGGCTTCATTGGCGCCAGCTTGACGCCGTTGTGCGCAGAAGTACTTGATACTGACATTTTCACCTTTCCACGTAACTAATATACAAAAAAAGGCTATAAACAGTAAAAACAAAAAAAAAAGAAAGAATACTAAGGAAATAAAAAAAAGAACTATTACTTCTAAAATAATAATAAAACGGGGCAGGTATTTGTATATGCACACTCACCAATGATGTGCGTAACTGTGAGTGCTCCTTTCTCGTGCATAATGAAAACAAAAATGTGCAAACGCAAAAAAAAAGGGGGGGAAATATATACAAAAAAACAGTATCAATAGTAGTGAAAGCCCTGAGCTCCACGGGGAGTATCTAAAGCAACGTATGCAATCACTTGCTATGTATTTACAAAAAGAAAAATGTTTATGAAGTAACAACTGATACCTCAACACACACACACACAAAAAAAAATCAGTATCATGTGGCATATTGTCATCACTACATTTTCATTCACACTGTAGGCGCTTTTTCCTTTTCTTTTTTTAAAATACTTTATCCCTTCTCTTTCGGCAGCTCTACAGCCAATCTCAACACAAACACGCGTATCAAGGGCACACCTTCACGAAGCAGCAGCGGTCGTATGATCGCCACAGAGAACCATAGGAATGCGCACAAAGTGCGGAGCCACTAACTTCTCCTGCAAAATAGCCTTGAGCTCGCGCGTAATAAACTGGCAAACAGCTCGCTCATCGACATACACGGAGTCATCTTCTTCGTCCGAATGGCTCACATCATAACGAGAAAGATAGTCCAGCGACGAGACATCGCCGTCTGCACCATCGCCCTTCTCGCCAAAAACCGCCGTTACATTCATGCGGTTGATAGGTGAACTGGATAGCTTCCCTGGTTCAAGCCACAGCCGGCATTCATTGTGAATAAGATTCACGCACACATAACAGTCAAGATCCATCTCCGAGACGTATAGCGTGATTGGGATGCGTACTGGAAGCGATATAGGACCGAGAGAAACCTCGTGCTGCACACACGCACTCAGAGCAAAGCGCATGGACCCGCCATATGTAACGTGCAGACGCAGGTACAAGCCGCCAGGACCCAAAAAAGAAGCCAATGTGTCCTCGCCACTATGGATAGCGGATTGCTGCTGCTCCACACTTGTACCAGGGCCAGCAGTACAAAACGTCGAGGTGTAAGATGGGCTGCAGCGGCTGCCGCCACTTCCCCATGCAGTACCGCCACCTCCTCCAAGGTTGTAGCTGCCACCGCCGCCAGATGTGTTGATCGCTGAAGAATTTGCGCAGAAGTTTGTGCCGGCGCCGATGCCGCCGGCGGAACTAATCGTATCGCTACCGTTGTCAGCAACGGCCAGATTGCTAGACGGCGCAACAGACGTACTACATGGCACACAAGTGGAGTATGTCGACAATGCAATCGCAGAACTTGAGCCTCGGCAGCTAGTTGCTCCGCCAGCAGTGCTAGAGTTGAAGGAGTTGGTCTGGGCGTGGCCACGTGACATGCCTGTCGTCTGCTGACTTGTAGAATATAGCGCGGACGTTGAAACATTCGGGGAGGCACCTGTGGCACTAAAAGACTGGAGCGGGGTGTCTGGCGCAAACTGCAGTGCATTATCGATGCTGATGATCTCCACATACGGTGGAGTGGTTCCCCACTCTATGTTAGAAATGCACAGATACTCAAGTGGGGGAAGACGAGGCTCTGCGGTCGTGTAAGAGCCCCCTGGCGTAGAGCCCGTCGGGCCGCCACTACCACCTCCGCCTGCAGCGCTGTTTTTTCTGGGACCAGTTTGCATCATACCGGTAGAGGCTAGAGTGCCAGATGAAACACCTGCGCCAAATGTTAGCGAAGTACTACCAATTTGTGTGGAGCCCGCTGCCATGGAACCTGTAGAGCTCACCCCAGCGCCAGGTCCGCCTGCATTCAAACCGGAAGCCGGCAGTACCGGAGCGAGAGAAACGCCAGTCGTGTACACCGAACCGCTGCTATCTGAAGTGTCGTCAAGGCTGCTTGGATTGGAATTGACAAAGTCATTGCCACCGCTACCACCTCCTGGTGAAGGATCGCGCTTGTGAAACACCTCTTCAAGCTTTTCGCTAAGACGCGCATTGACAAAATGGCGAATCGCCTCCGCCGCGGTTTCATCAAGGCGACCCCAGTTGAAGCGGAATGACATTGAATGAATAACTACTAGTAGTAGAACAAAACCGATAATAATGATTAATACTGTAACAAAGCTCGCTATATTGTTTTTCTCCGTGTTTCCAATATATAGTGGTACAGAACGTATTGTGCTCTCCAGCATACCACAATAAAAGAAAAAAAAAAAGTTGATGAGTAAAAACAAAAAAGTTATCATATTATAGCTCCCCATTGATGTTGGGAAATAATTTTTTTCTCACCCTAGCCGTGTAACGTATATGCCCTTCGCATTCAGCGACAACTATATGTCATATGAAGAAAGGCACGCGTACCCTTCATCGTTTCTTCCTCTTTTCTCTATAAACATATAGGTTACTTTTTTGTGGTTGCTGTTGTTCAACCCTAAAATGCCACACCAATCAAAAACACACATAAGCGCACATGTGCATACATACTGGCACTTGCCGTGCGTCTCAGCCTATCTCATCACAGCCAATCCCCTCAATGCATTATATGCGAGATATGTGGCAAATGCGTGAGAGAGAAACGCAAATATATATGTATGCGCATTGCTTCACAAAACAAAGTGTGTTTCATTTTATATATATATAACTCATTCACCTTCTCACTCTAAGCGTCATTTTTTTTTCTCCTTTCCATTCTCCTTCGCTCGGTTCACTTTCCAAAAATGGCCTAACTTCCGACAGTCACTAGAGTCTTGGCGATAATAATAATAATAATAATAATATAAAAATAAATAGTATCCTGCCTCCTCACCTCTCTCCTTTGTAAATACACTACGGGTATGAAAAGGGTTCAGGAATCGGAGCTTCGTCCGATGCGTCCAGCACTATGGCCTCAATCAGCGTAGCAACACCAGCCTCCGGCGTCATGTCGAGCAGCAGGCACACACCAGAGGCGTTGGGCTTCAGATGCACGTAACGCTTGTCAATAGTGTGGGTAATAACGGAGAGCTGCCGCGCCGTCACGCGGGCAGGATTATGCAGCTCCTCCAAGGTCGCCTCAGGCTCCTTCTCAGTCTTCTTGTTCGCGCCACCATCAGCCTCACTCTCTGCACCAGCAGCGGCAGCGGCAGCCTTGGATGCGTCATCGTCTGCTCCCCCAGTGCTATTGCGCTTGCGACGCTGGCGCAGCTCTTCCTCCTTGCGAGTCGTAGAGAGCACCACAGCCTTGAGGCCAGCAGACTTGATCTCCTTCTTCTCCTGTTGAATCGACTTGGGCACCGCATAGTAGCTCGGGGCCACGTTAGAGGTGAACGAGTACACCGGCATCTCAAGATCTTCGTTCAGCCCGATAAAGCAGGTAGGCTGCATGGCAAGAGAAATCATGAGCGTGTACGGGAACCAGTACCAGTGCTGCATGAACATAAACATGCCCACCACCGCCTTGTCCAAGCGATGGCGCTCACGGTGAAGAGCATAAGTGCAGTTGCGGCCGCCAGCATCCAGCAGTCCAGAGGCTAAAATGCAGCCAAACTTAGTGCACACATCCTCTTTGCGGTCGCCTACCTTCGTCTCAAGCAGGTGACGGAACTCCTTCATCTTCGCGTTCTCGTGCTCGGTGAGCTGCACCATGACAATTGCGAGGGCGATGTATGCGCCTTGGCGGACAAAGTCCACCAAGTCATCCTTCATTTCCCAAAGCACATCAATGACATCAGAGCGGCCGGTGCCGGCGGCAGCCACGGCAAGGGCCATGGCAACACCATAGCGAATATGCGGGTTATAGCTGTCCACAAGGACGCGCACCAAGTCTAGGCACAGGGCGGGGTTCTTGAAGGTAAGAAAGCCGATCATCATCGCGGCGTTGCGGCGCACATCGTCAGATGTGTCCTTGACCGTGACGTTGAGCAACCGCTCAATCGCAACTGTGTTCTCCGTGCCCGCATACGCCATACCAAGCACGAAGCAGCCCCCCAGACGAATCCACGGGTCTGAGCTGTCCAGCAGCTCATTGGCAGTAGGAAGAGCCTCGTTCTCTCGACCGAGGTTGATGAGCGCCATCGCCATCACAGCACCGCGGATGATCTTCTCCTTCTGGTTGTCCTCCTTGGCCACGTTGAACAGGCTCTGCAGTGTCGCCTCGTTGCCGCTACCGAGCATAAGCATGCCAATACCCACAGCGGCGCCTTCTCCTCCCACAGCGTCACTCCCGGTAAGGCAGGTGGAGAGCGCATCGGTAATCTCCTCATCCCTCAGCCCCATGGCAGAAAGACCAAGACCCAGAGACGTACCATAAACCATCTGTGCATTTGCGGAGTACTTGAACAAATTGTCGCGCAGGTAGTCGATCACCTCACGGTCACGCGTGACGCCAAGCGGTGAGTGGATGAGCCCAAGCGCATAGAGTGCACCGGCTTCCTGGTAAGGTAGGGCGGACACGCTTCCCTTGGGTAGGTACGGCTCCATGATGTTCATCGCCTCGTTGGTGTGGCCACGATGAATAACACCAACCGAGGCCGTAGCAGTGAACTTAGACCAGTAGTTGGCCTTGCGCAGCCAGTTCATGTTGTCGCGCAGAAAACCATCAATGGTGGTGCCGCTGTACATGAGAGCATTGGCCAGCACGGTGGCGTTGTGCACCACCGACTTGCGAGGGTCAATGCGCTTCTTGATGAGGTTGAGAATGTGGATATCCGCAGCGCAGCGAGAGTACAAGAACTTGACGTGAAGGTTTGTCGTGACCTCACCGGAAAGCACAGAGAGCAGCTTGGAGTCCACGCCCGTCGCGACGGTGCCCTGCCCTTCCTCCTCCTCTGCAGGCTCCACCGCCTTGTTGGTGCGCTGAAGCTCAGCAACGAGCGAGGAGAGAAAGTCCTGGTTGCAGTACGTGAAGAGATCAAACGCGAGCTGGTATAAGGTTGTCTTGTTGCCAGCCTTGCTGAGGCCATTGATAAGGCTTGCTGTGGCGGGTACATCGCCCAGAAACAGCAGGCACTGCGCAAGGGCAAAGTAATCCACGGTGGAAAGAGCGTCCGTGTACAAGGTGGCAAGAAGTCGGAGAATCTGGCGGCGCACGGTGATGTCATCCAGCAGCACGTTAGCTGCGTTGAAGGTGAAGTTGAGGATATCCGCGGAGCGAGTCTTGGTGAGGCACTGCGTGAGCACCTTCTCAAGGAAGTCAAGGCGTCGGGCACGGATGGTGAAGCCTACCATCTCCTTTATTGCATCAATGCTGTCGTTCTGCAACAGCCACGACTTGGTAAGAGAGACGAACAAAGTCTCCAGGCGCGGGTCAAGCTCCGCGCGCTCAGCCTCAGGTGACTCCTGGTAGGTAACGTAAAGATCAATGCAGCGGCAAAGAATGGTGTCGGTGTAGAGGCCGCGAGATGCGCTGTCAAACGCCGAGCCCGCCGAGAGCGCGTAGTGGACAGACTCGTTGTACTCGCCAAGATGAAAGTACACCTGCGACGCCACTAGGGCAGCCAGCTTGCGGGTCTCCTCAGACACTGTGGAGGCCTCGCATAAAGACTCAATGGTGGGCAGATCCTCGCCGATCTCGCACCAGAATGTGTCCATCAGATCCGCCACGCGCTTGAGCGCAAAGAGAATGATAGCGTTGTCATCTTCGTGAAGGAGCGACAAGACGCCCTTGGCAGAAGATATCCCTCGGGCCATATCTCTCTCTCTCTTTTTCTCTTATTGTATGTAGTCGATACACGGATTCTTTTTCTCTCTCTCTGTGTGTGTATGTACTGTTGTCCCACAGAAGAAGTTCAAACCACTAAACAAGTATCGGCAGTGTTGCTAAGGTGCCAACAAGACAAAGAAAAAATATATATAGGAACGCAAGAAGATTAGCCGCTGCAGACAAAGAGATAGTAGCGGTATCCTGTGAGGTGACGGTATTTGTATTTCTTCCCAGCCCTTCCTATATAACCACGTAAGTGATAAAGTGGTGCTCTGTGTATAAAAAAAAAAGGACAGCTAAAAAAAAAGGATAGCAATAATAATAATAATAATAAACACAGTAGATCAAAGAAACGAAGAAGACCTACTGTATTTGCAATGAAGTATGCTAGAAGAGAAAGAAAGGGGGGAAGATTGCAAAGAGAAAAATGCAAGTTAAGTAGTAGGCAATTTGCTTCGTAGAAAAAAAAAAACGCCTCAAGATAAAAACTTGGTATCACGACTCCGCTTATATGGAGTAAGGCCCCCGGTAGTCATTGTCAGCACACACGCACACACACATACACAAGGGCTACTTTAGTTTCTGTCCTCGTTACTTTTATTATTATTATTATTATCTGCAAATGCGCAGAATCTCAACAATAAGCTTTCATGATACAACAAACATGAAATAGTAATGCGTGCTTCTCTCTCCCCTCCTCCACCTCCTCGTCGTCGTTTCCCACTTACTGGACACATACGTATGTGCGTATGTCTGCATGCGTTAGTGTGGACCACCTGACTGCATTGCTAAAAAAAAAAAAAGGAAAAAAAAAAGTTGAACACAACCACAACTGCAAATGTTTTCCATATGTTTTGTTGCATATTCTCGCCTTACCTTCTCTCTTAAGCGTTGTACTTACTTGTTCTTTAAGTTATGAACTTGTATGCCTTTTGCTTTCTAGTTTAAACCTCATGTGAGGCACATACACACAGAGAGAGCCTGTTTAACTTCCCTCCCCTCCTCCTCCTGCTCAACTTTTCGTTAAATCCTGCGGTCAAAGCGGGCAACGTAGAAACCATTGGTCGCATCAGCAGCTGGGTCACAGCGGATTGTGTAGTCAAGGAGTAGCGTGTCGCCCTTCCTCTTGATGCCACGCGTCTTCCATTGGGTGGGCATAATGTTGCTGAGCACCCACCCACGTGCCTGCACACGCTCATCTTCCAAGACCTCGCGTACCACGCCCTCGTTCTCCTCCTCATGAACGGAGCACGTCGAGTACACAACCGTGCGGCAGTTATCAAAGGAAAGTAAAGAGTGAGCCAAGAGCTTCCGCTGCAGGCGCGCCAGCTTCTCCACGCGATCCTGATTACTAGAGAACTCGTTTCCTTGCGCCTCAGGGTTCACCGCGGTGGAATCGCCTGCCCCTGCTCCTTTGCTGCTGGCACCATTGCTCTGCCTATCTTCATCCCCCATGTCCTCCGCGTCAGCGTCGTCGTGCTCCTGTACCTCCGCCTTACGCCCAGCAGCAACAGCAGGCCCGCCGCCTTGGCGCTGATTACGATGATTAAGCAAGGCTACATCGACGCGGGTGACAACACCGCTTGCACTGCAGCTAGGATCTAAGAGAATACCCTCGGTGGCGCTACGATCATCTGAAGAGAGCTGAAAGAAGTCCATGTTCACCGTATTGACGTAGTCGCTGGCGCCAAGAGACTGCACTCGCTTCTGCAGCAGCTCCGCGCGGTGCTGGTCACGCTCGGTTGCCATAATCTTTACGTTTGGTGCGCCAAGAGCGGCAAGCTGCGTGGTCTTGTTTCCTGGCGCAGCGCAGGCATCAATTATATACTCTAGCGGCTTTCTTTTCTGCCTCTTCTTGTTGGCCTTGGCCTTGCCCACCTCTGCGTCGCCACCCTCTTCATCAAAAGAAGTAACCACCTCGACAGCATCCAGCAGGACGCACGCGGGGAGGCACGAGGCCCTGTCTTGAAGAATAAGTTGACCGCTGCGAACAGCCGGGTGGGCATGAAGATCAGTGCCAGGAGGGAAAATCAGCAGCGATGGCACTATGGGGTCCTCAGTGAATGGAGGGAGCACACGTGGAGCATTCTTGCTACCACGTCGACGCTTCGTCACCTCAGAGCCGTCTACCGCAGCGCTGACGTGACCTCCGTGATGACCGCCCTCGTCGTCATCCTCCTCGCGCTGACGCTTCTTCGCTTCCGCAGAGCGACGCAGACGCTCAATCAACGTATCTTTATCAATCTTTAGCGTGTTCACGCGCGCATACCTGGGCACCTGGAAAGCAGCATCCTTCTCCCCGTGGCTGGCCCTCTCCCCATTATTATCCTCCCACTTCTCCATCGTCGCGCGTGGAGCAATCACGTGGTGCTTGTTCACCTTCCAGTAAGCCTCACGCAGATAAGACGAAGACTGCACAACAGCGCGAGCGGTGGTATCGTTGTTGGTGTTGACGCCCTTGCCAATCACCACATCGTACGCCATGCACATCGCAAACTCCTTGTTGGCCTGTGGGTAGTACTTGAAGAACTCCGACACCTCTAGCACATCTTCGAGGAGCTCGTAGTGACGCAAGGTCTCGCACACTACGGCGTAGGTCTGGCGCTTCTTCTGCATTTCCTTCCGAAGGCACAAAGCCTTGGCAGTTCCATTGCCTTCACGCACAATGCGTATTATATCCGCTGCTTGTCTGTACACGTCCATCTTAGCTTTAAACCTGGTGTATGTCTGTCCCTCTCTCTCTCTCTCTTTTAGTATAGTAAGTTGCTTAGTGGTAGTGACGTTCTCTGTAATGGTTGCTACTAGTAGAAATGAATCAATGAGTCAAAAAAAAAAAAAAAAGATAGGAGAGAGAAACAATGATGAGTAAGAAATATTTGTAAAAGCGTTGCTACAGACACAAGATTGTGGAAAGCTACACACACAACTATGGAAGTCGTATTTAAAAAGGTGATAAAATGAAATTTAAAAAAAAATGTTTAATGATATGTACCATTTGCATCTATGTAGTAATTCTACTTTTCTATGACTGTACCTCCTTTCTTTTCATCAAGGAGCTAGCGCTGCCTATATGTGCCTCTTATGCTCTTTTTGATTTTCCCGCAAAATGGGGAGCTCTCTCTTTCTCTCTCTCTACAACGATGCATATATATTTTTTTGTAAGTGCCGACCGCTTTGATGATGCTGGTCGTCAGCCACATGCATGCATCCTTTAGCTGTAGTGCTCCCACACACGGCAATCACATGCCACGCTATCTTCTCCACCTCTCTGGTGCTCAGCCTTTCGTGCCTTACGTTGCTGCAGCATTTCACTGCTTGAAGCATGCGGCCTTACATGCCAGCTCCTCTTCAGCCACTCTCCATCTAGCTGAAAGCCTCCCCGTAGTACTTGTCCGCCATTTAAAAAATCTGCCATGCGACGCATATTACCAACGCAGAAGCGTGCTAGTCTTTCCTTCAGATAATCAGGAGCTGAGGTAGAGGTGGAGGAGGCTGAAATATTGTCGTCCAGTATGCATGCTACTATGCATTGGTCACACCCCGCCACACGCAGCGCCTGCACAGTTGCAAACCCGTGCTTCATAAACTGCGACTCCATCGTATGGGCATCGGGTAGCACGTGTGCGTTGACCAGCAGACAGCCACCGGGCTGAAGCCGTGCCTTGCATAGCTCAATCAAGCCTGCTTCATGCATCATGCGCTCCCGATCAGGATCGTAGCAGTCTAGAAATATCATACTGTAACGGTTGCCGCCGCTTCGTAAAGTCGGTCTTGCATCTCTGAGAAAGGCATAAGCATCGCCGAGTATAAAGCGATAAAGGGCACCACGTGGGTGTGCAGCGGTAGCCATAGATATGTTGAACCGTGACTTCTCAGAAGGAGTACTGTCCTCGGGGAAACAAGAGACAAGCGGGGGTATACAATCGTGCTCCACACAGGCAGCCAGCACTGCTGGCTCCACCTCCACCACGTCTAGCGGAACATCTGTCGGTAAAATAGCGTCCAAGCACTGCCCCAGAACATTCCCGCCGAGACCAAGCACCAGTACTGCATCAGAGCTCTTTGAGTGGGGTATGAGTTGCATAGTCTCCTCCTCCATGGCGGCATCAACAGAAGTGTGGCTCGTAGCTGTCGCTGTCGCGGCCCCTGTGGAGGGGCTCGAAACAGAAGAACACAGTGAAGATGCCTTAGATGATGTCATTTTCGACCCAAAAACAGCGTTTGCCGGTGCGGTGCCCGCACGCAGACGCCACAGCGCATGACAAAGAATGCCAAAGTGAATCATGTGCCTCGGGTAGCACTCGAGTGCGGTAGGAAATCCAGGCCGCAAGATAGACTGTAGCGCAAATGTCGCGGGACGGCGACTCTGAGCAGCGTCCTTGGGAACAATGTGAAGACTGTGCAGTGTGAGCGTTAACATGCGGGTGTTGTCCGTGCGCCTGCTGGCAGCGCAAAGACGTTTAGCCACAGAAGGCACGCCACAATTTGTCTTGGCCGAAACTGCCATCTTCTCACTTCTAGAGGCAAAGAGATTGAGGTGGCTGCTACTGCTTGCACTGCGGGTAGCAACCCGGGAGGTGATGGCACGGACTCTGGCGCAAATGCCGAGTGCGCGCTGAAGTCGCAACTGAATTGACTGCCGATGTTCTTCGCCCTCCGCACCTTCCTCGTCACCGTCGCAGTTCGCATAGAATCCACTGCCGGCCCCACCAGCCTCAACAATAGTTGAAGAAGGAGAGCTCTGAGCAGAAAGAGAAATATCCTTTGAAAAAGAGTCAGCGTTTGATTCCACCTGCACTGTCACCACAGACTCCGCCCACGCCACAACATACCCCTTCAAGACTGTGCACGGTCGGCAGGAGAGTACCCGAGTAGTGCATCCTGCACACTTGACCGTGTAAGGGATGTTGCTCTGCTCGGCACCAGTGGCAGTGCGGCTTGCATATGATGAATCCCCCGCACAACAACGACCTCTGGATGCACGCTGTGGACTGGGAAACTGAAGAGTGTTGTGACTCTGTGCATCACCTTGCTCAAGACCATCAAGAAGATCATCAAGAGTGGTACGCCTGCGCTTCTTACCGGTACTCAGCGCACCATAAGAGTGAGTGCTTTCGTCTGATGCCGCCGATTGGGAAAAAGCTGTGGGAGAGTCTGGGGAAGACAACGTAGCTGCCTTTGGATGATAAATAGGAACGCTACTTTGATCATTAATTTGACTGGTAGCACGAATCTGACGGTAAATATTCATGTCTGCAAAGTAGCTTGACACCTCCAATGCAATCCCATTCTCCATGACGGCTATCATCTCCTTGGGCACTGATGAAAGCCGTGAAGTACTTCTTCTCTTCATCGTTTGATTGCTGTATATCGACTGCAAGAGGTGTGTGTGTGTGTGTGTGTAAATGTACTTAGCCCGATAGATTGTAAAGCTGTTCCGCTTTTGTTCTCTCTCTATACAGCGCAAAGACCTTGGAGCTGCTGATTGATGCTCGCTGTGCTGGGCAAGAAATCAGAGAATAAAGGAATAAAGGAATAAAGGAAGGAAGGAGAGAGTAAGAGTAGCACAAAACAAAAAGCATATGCTTTACTTTTTTTCTTCAAAAATAAAATGGGTGTCATATTGGGCCCTGCAACAATTGCGACGTTTGACCTCATATAACAAAGTTTATCAGGAATTTGCGTTTTGATATTATTTAAAAAAAAAGCATGCATATTATATCTATATCGCGCAGATCATTGTAAGTACACAACAACAACCTGAAGGTGCAAAAAAAAAAAATGGGGGATAAAACATGGATTACTGTAGCTAGAAGAGAATAAAAAAACTTATAGTTTCCTGTGTCAAATTTGTAGCGCATAAATTAAAAAAAAAAAAATGCAGCAAACAGCAAAAAAAAAAAAAAAAATGAAGATACATGTAAAGAAAAAGTAATAGAGTCCATGCACTAGCCATCTGTGCATCATTTTATATATATTTATATTAATATTTATATAAAGATGAAGATCTCAAGACCCTCGCTTGCAAACTTAAAAAAAATAAAAAGATGTAGTGGAGGAAACTAATAGCAAAGTGAGATAAACTGAAAAGAAAAAAAAGCGCAAGCTATATCATCACAGCGCTCCTTCCTTTCTGCGTTCTGTGCATATATATTTTTCCTTTCCTTTCGTTGTAGTTGAAATGATTTCCTTTTCACTTTCACTTGAAAGCTTTGCGATCGTATCTATATCATTCACTTTTCATACATTTGTATCGCTGTCGTAAACCTTTCCAGACATCTGCTATCTCCTTCCCCTTGTTTTTTTTCTTTTAAATATACTTTCTGTTACTTACTTTCCAAACACACTTGCAAAAGTGCTTCTGGTTAAGTAAGAAGGCGCAGTAGTAAATGCACTTGAAAATGGCCACACAGCCACCAGCACTCGTTGATGCAGCGCTTGCCCCAAAGCCGCCTGTAGCGTTACAGGATGTGCCGAATGCGAAAAGATGGTTAGGCTTCGTATTTCGCTCAGATTCGTTCCTTAGAGTGGTGGCTCCAGCAAATGTGCAAAAAAGCTGAGCTCGACACCATAAGCGGAGAGGTGGCGGTAGGCTTTGCACTTGATAGAGATCCGCCCCGTGATGCGCTGGATTCCGCAGATGGCAAAGAAGCCCTCAGGCTCGGCGCGAATATATTCTTCACATCACTGAACTTGGCAAATGGGGGAGTGGCGGTGAAACTTTTGTTCTTTATGGACGTGCTGCCAGGCATGTGCGGCGGCTGTGCGGACAGACTCTCATTGCTGCCACTTAAGGTGGGCTTTCTATCCGCCACCGCACACTTTCCAGGTACGACTTCCGTCACTTTAGATACTTGCGGCTCAGGAGTGTTTGGCGTCTTAGTTGAAGAGGACAAAGCAGCTGGCTTTGGATCTGATGAGGCGTCAGTCGCTGTATCTTGCTGCTGCGACGCAGGTAAGGCCGTTTTAGGAGAAGCAACCGCCATACTCTCATCCTCGGTGACAGCGCCTGTCTCCTTCAACAAATTTTCTGTTGGTTGTCTGTCTCCCTTCTTCTGTCTTGTTGCGCCATTCACGCCGTCTTCAGGAGTTGCCATAGAGCCTTCTTAAGATCAGCACAAGTGCCCACATCAGCACTCTCCTCCCCCTGCTCATTGTTGTGGGTGGCATCTAAAGCGGCCGGTGCAGTCTTTTTTTTTGGCACTCAAAAGGTGTGACTTCTCGTCGGTCGCAAAGGTAGGAGTCGGCTTGGTGTCCTGAGTCATCTCTTTTTGCGGAGAAGTCAGCGGCGCTGCCTCTGCTACCGCTGTTGCCGGTTGGTCGAAGTAATTCGGCGCCACCTTCTTCGCTGTGTCAGTTTTCTTAGTGGTGGTGTTTAGTTGACTGAGTGTACTAGCACTAGCAGGCAGGGAGCGAGCCGCTTCGGAAAGCTCAGAAATCGCCCATGTAAGCGCCTTCGTGGCATCTGCGCTAGTATCAAAAGCAACGCCGCTTATTGGAGCCGCGCCAATGCCACCGAGTGATGCAGGTTTGAATCCGCCGAAAGGAAATCCAAAGCCTGAAAGCAAGTTTTGGTAGATTGCTATCAAGTGGCTTTGTGTCGGGAGGTGCTACACGTCTTCGTCAACATCGACTCGCAGAGTGTCTTCACCTCTTTTATAGATGCCTCGCACTTGCTGAAGTGCGCTCCACTAGCGCAGCTTGAGACATTGTGCATGAAGCTATCCGCTCTGTAATTTCCTCCATACGTGCAAGATCATCAGCCCTTGCATTCATCAACTCTGCCTGAAAGCTGGTCAGCTGATCGCGCATCGTTTGGATAGTAGGGATCACGTTTCCCTGTCTCATCTCCGCGAGAGAAAAAAAGAAGAAGAGAGTACTATGCTCACATACTGTTTCGTGTTTCTTGTCAACTAAAAGGGAAAAAACGTAGAATAATATTCTATGCCTGCACATGTATGTACAGCTCCCTCGTACATCTTAGATTTTTAAAAAATCTATTCTCCTTCCTCAGTGGATGAATAATTTAGTTGTTCTCCTAATCCGTTGTTCCGATGCTAATTTCTATATTATAAAGCAAAGCACTTCGCCCTTAAAAAAGGATGATGATAGCTCGTTTCTTTATTATTCTTTTCTTTTTTTCTTTACTACAATCTTATTAATATTCAATACTTTAAAAGAAGGATGGAGATGTAAGCAAAACCAACTCTGCCAAAAAGAAAAAAAAAGTCAGGTGGCTTTATTTAGTAAACGTTGTAGATGGCGCACCTTCTTGCTTGTGTGTTGTAATATGATTGTTTTCTTAAAGACTGCTCAGCAAAAAAAATAAAAAAATCTTCAACTGCTTTTCATTTTCTTTCAAAGCAAATGGCTATACTACCGCTATGTCTTTTTTTCTATTTTCCTTCTGTGCTTGTGTAGAGAATGCGTATGTATATGCGCCATAGTAGAGAAGAAAGGAAAGAGCACAATGGCAGAAAAAAAAAATGATAAGAAAAGAGAGAGAGAGAAAAGTACAGTCAACAAGCGTAATAGTGTGTCCCATTCATAGCAGTGTTGGACATAAAAAAACACAAAAAAAAACCAATTCTTAAATTTCAAATAAAGAAAAAGAAAGTTGAATCGCCTTCTTTTTTTAGTATTTTATACAAAGCAATGGTAACCAAAAGCGCAAGGTACATACTGTGTCCTACAAAAGCAATTGCAATGTGCGTAGTACGCGTCCCCTCTCCTTTCCCAACAGAGAGTGTACACTGTTTACCCTCTTTTTTTTTGTAAATAAAAGAAATTAAAAAAGTGATTACACTGCCGGTGTAGTTTCATTGAACCACATGGTGAGTACGCCATCACGTGAAGCGGATAGCAAGTGCCCTATGCCAGCAGCGTTCTCCACCACAGAGAGCGCTAGAATAGAGTCTTTGTGGTGCCTAGGTATCGTTGCAACCGACGGCGGCTCGCCAAACTTAATGGTAGACTTCAGCGGTTGCTCCCGTATGAGTGATGGAAAGGCTTCACGACCAAATGCATTGCTCGAGGAGACTGAAGAAAAAGTAGATAAAATAGCGTGGGTTGCGGTTGTGAAAGTATAAGGCGATGACAAAAATGGGCGACAGCACAACGTATGCGAGTCCTTGGGATCACGAAGAGACCACAATCGTATGAAGCCATCTTCACCAGCAGTAAAAATAGATCCAAAGGCCGGTTGCGTGAGCATGGCACGAATCCCACGCGGTGCCTTGCGTTGTTCAGTAGTGGAGCTAAGCGAGCACAATGTAGGAGCTGTGGAAGCAGCGTCTCCGTAAAATGGCTCCAAAGCAAGTGAAGCATGGCCGCTAGCCAGATGAAGTCTGTAAACATTGCCGTTTTCTGTGCCGAGAAGTAGAGCGGGGCCGCTGCTGTTGCGCTCATGCGCAGAGCGGGATGATGGTGCACCGACACTGCTACTACTGAAAAGAGGATCAATGCACGCTGTCAAAATAGAACGTGAGAGCGTCTGCGTGTATGCAGGCACGTGGTTGCGAGCACTCCGATAGTGCGCATCAAGAGAATAGCGCCGCACACAAAGACCAAAGCGCAGGTCATAAAGAGCGACAGCGCCGCCATATGTTGCAGCTGTGAAGGCATAGGCGGCACTTGTAAAGGCGCTATTGCTGCCGGCGAGTTGGCTCTGGGAAAGATAAAGTGGCGTGAGACAGCTTGGTGCCCCATCGAGTGGATCCAGAGTGGCGGTCCAGGATGGTCGCCGGCCGGGCTCGCGAATGTCCATTGCATGCACGTGCCCTGTCGCTGTGGAGATGAGCACAAAGCCCTCCTGCTGCACGGCGAGATCAGTGATCGCACCGTCGCCATCGCTGTCGTTTTGATTGGAGACATAAAAGCAGTTGAGCCTTTGAACAAATGTGTTGCTTGTGGCATCCAATAGACTCACAGTGTTGTCTGTACCACCAAGTGCCAGAAGACGACCGTCCCCACTGCCCCCGCCCGCGCCGCCACCACGTACAGGTTTCGCAAAGAGATAGGCGTGCTCGAGTGCCCCAGCAGGCACTCTTGCCATCACGCGCAGCTCAGAGCCGATCAAGCGCCACCACAACGCCTCCCCCATTGCCCCTGCGGTGAGAAAAGTTCCGTCTCGGGTGGTCTGCGTGCATGCGTTGATCGCACCCATGTGGGCCGCGTATGAATGCAGTGGGACGGCAATCGGGCGAAGTGGACGTTGCTGGCTCGAAGTAGAAGAGCAGTAGACACCCGGAGTAAAGATCTCCTCAAGGCCACTTGCAGGTGATAGCGACGCCGGTGACTCCATAGAGCGTTGCTGGAGTGCCACATCTTTTGAATCGCTATGCTGCCATAACTGCGGAGCGAGGCGTCGCTTGCAGCAGCGGATTGCCTCACGAGGTGTAGGTGTGTAGGTCAGGTTCCAAGTATTGCCCTTACTTGTGCTGGCATCGACCGTTGCTACGTCCTCCTGCTCCCTCAAATCGTCTCCGTTCCTCTCCCGCTCACCAGGGCTTTGCGTCCCACTCTTCACTCGTACAGAAGTCGCAGCCTGCCATGACGGAGAGGACGATGGTCCAGCATCCGTCCCACTTGTGCTACGGCATAGCGAGGCGTCATACATCTCAAGCAAGTTCATATCAATTGAGCATGCGGCTTTGCTGTCCCTCACACGTATAGAATTCGATATGGGCACTACGTAGGAGCCGCCTTGCCCTAGGCAACCGCCAATTAGCATCGTCTTGTCGGGCGCAATCGTGCGCTTTGTTGAAAACTGGGGCCCTGTGGCCGCCACGGCAAGCTCCGCACGCAGCACAGACAAGCATGCCCCAAGTCTCTCCAGCGGTGCACTGCTGGTCAACATTGGTGCCACAGCGCATTCTAAGTACGTTAGCACCTCGCTGCCGCGGTATGTCTGCGCTGCCGCCTCCACAACCCCGCATGCGGCCTGTGACACCCACATGCTGGAGCTCAGCACGTGTGGCAGCGCCTGGTGAACAAGCGTCATGGTGTCCCACACTCCCAGCTTGCGAGAGCGTACAATGAGAGTGATGCCGTCAAGCGTCGTCTTGAGGCAAGTGATGTCCTCTGCTTGCCTGAGGCCTTCCTCCACGAACAGCCTGAGTGTATGAAGTTGCGGTCGTTGCAGCAGTAAGTGAGCGGCAATAGCGCTAGGATACAGTTCTCGCTGGACCTGTGCCGCGGAAGCAATTGCGGTAGTAAGAAGAGGAATCAGATCATCTCGGCTGCGTGCCTCGCCTAAAAAGATTGCAACCTGCAGTGTCTGCCGCATCACAGCAGTGACAACGGGGACAGCAGGGTGTTTATAGAGAAGCTGAAGGATATCCCATCCGGTGTTGAGCAGTTCGTTCAGCTGCAAGCCGTAGGACGGTAACTGAATGCTCTCTCCACATGTGCCTTGACCACCACCTACTGTAGTAGTAGTAGTGGTGGTGCTAGTCCCGCTAGCTGTGTGGTAGTGCGAGGTATGATTCCTCGCCATCGCGAGACACTGGCGCTGCTCCAGGTGATAGCGTGCGTGTCTAAGTAGAAGAGGCAGGCAAGACCCAAGCTCCACAAGCACACCAATCTCCTCTGTGCTAGCAAGACGGCAAGTTTCTGCGATGCACGGAAGAATCAAGTCGTCAAAGAGAGTGACTCGTCTCCACATCGCATCCATAGGATCCCCAATCCCTCCACCAGCTGGCACTTCCGCTTCTCTATCCGCCATTTCTTCATTCAGGTGACTCTTAGTGCCCGTCATACAGCGCAAGTCTTCTGATGCTGCGGTCGCGATTGCACACACAATACGAAGCGCCACCACACGAGTCCCACAGGGGTACTCCGCCACACTATTCAAAAGCACGAGTGCATGTGGAATAATAAAATCGAGCTGTGTAGCCAACGAAATGTTGGGGAGGCACCACCGCTGTAAGCAGACGACACCACGGTACGTGGCGTCGTCAGTAGTAGCTGCACGAAGAGAATGAAAGAGAACAGGAAGTACGAATCGGATAAGCTGCTGACGGGCCTGCATCTTCTTCGTCGTCGTCTTCGCCGTCTCGGCCGCGCGGTCCGCCTCCTTTACACGACTCTTCTCGCTATCCTGTGAGGTGGTTCCAGGCACAGAAACACTAGTCCTCTCCGGGTTAAGCGTACAGTCGGGATCCCATGTGACGCCCCCTGTCGCGCTACCCTCATGATCTTGGCCTTCGTGCATCACGGTAAGCCGGTCGCACTCGGCCAGCACATTCCCCAGTTGAGAAGCGAGCAACTGTAGCTGCACATCAGGGGGGTTTGCTAGCACTTCAGGTAGTACAGAGTCGTGCATCAACGCGAAATATCTTGGAAATACGAGTGGAGTGTGCGTCTCAAGCACTCTGCGTGCGGATGGCCGCTCCTGAGGCATGGCGCACAGCATTGAAAGCAGCATGTGGAGCACACCCTCGGAAAGGCCACCACCGCGCTCGCTTAGGCGCGGGCGTACAAGGGCTTCCCTGGCCTCCATAGAGGAAAGTGACCGTAGCTGCAAGACTTCAGAGAGTTTAAAAAGAGGCTCATCTGTGAGAATATACGCCATTACGCATGCCGTGGAGAAGATATCCATCGAGGGGGTGTGTCCATTAAGGTTGATATTGGTGATATTAATATGCGCCCTCGAGCCTGCAGGAAAGTCTGACGGTTGCACTGGCAGCGGCGCATCGGTAAACTTCTCCGGAGCCAGACAGCAGCAGCGGGTCTCGTCTGTGTCGTAGTAATAGTCAAAGAGAGCGGGGTTGTTAGCAGGGACACGTGTGGGTTTGAAGGGAGCAAGATCAGTGAGATAAAGCCACCCAGTGCTCTGCAGCAACACATTGTTTGCCTTGATGTCGCCGTGAACGATGCCGTACGTATCGTGGAGCTGCGCAACCGCGTGGAGAAGCTGAAAGCAAAGAAAAAGTCTCTCTTCCCAGCTTACGCTCGGCCGCATCATAAGCCGCTCAGGGAGGGAAGAGGCAATGAAGGGTCTCTGAAGCATACAGAAGCGCTCCTGTGCCACCATAGAGCGATAAAATAGAATGTGACGAGGATAGTGCATGCGTGGCAGCGTCGCATCAACCACCAAAATCTGCTCTTCCATGCTAGCAAGAAGCGACTGCACACGATTAATGAACCACTGCTGCCCACGGTCATCGGCAGTGCGCACAAACACCTTTGTGACGGTGTCCCGCTTGCACTGCGTAGGCGGCGGTGACGCTGGTGAAGGAGGCAACATCTGTGTAGAGCTTGAAGCCGCAGCTGTGGCCGCTGCGTTGCCCTCTGCTCTTAAAGCCGTCTCTGCCATCTGCTTCACCGCAGCAGCCCATGGCGACTGAGGGTGTGCGAGAGAATGTGCAGCACCGCCATTTGAACCTGAGAGGTTGGCATACGGGGATGAAGCTGCTCCTCCACTGCCTGCAAGCCCGTTGCTGCCCAATGGTGTATCCGATGCCGCAACGGTAGCTGCAGTGCCGGCTCTCCTCGTGCCTGGAAAGGCAGCCCATAAACCTCCGCCCCCCGCGCCACCACCGTCACCCACACCGCCGACCGCGGTGCCGTCTGTATAATTGCCCATCCTATCCCTCCGTAGCATCAGTTGCGTATAGTTGGCATGGCGACTGGCTGGTGCACCGGTGAGCTGAAGCGTCGCTGCTGTCGTCACGGCCATTGTGGAAGCTGCCGCGGCCGCTGTGCTATCTGTTGTACCCCTAGAGGAAAAGAAAGCACCTATGCCGCTGCTGCTGCTTGTCATCGACATCGCTCTTGCGCGACGTTGAAGCGCACGCCTGCGGTGCTGTTGCTCACGTGGAACTTCTGGTTTCGTGTCTCGCACGATATCACCAAGAGAGGCGGCGCTCGTGGAGACTGTATCATAGCAGCGCACGGTAGTAAAGTAGTTCCGCCCTTCACCGCCCAAGGGAGCAATAAGCTCCAACGACGGTGAAACATCAAAGAGATTGACGGAGACCGATGCTGCCAGCTGATTGCCCATTTAACTAAGTGTTCCCCTTTTTTTGCTGTTATGTATTTCCCTATTTCCTGTATATATGGATTGATGTGCTGTTCTGTATTGACTTTATCAGTATATCCTACATAATAGTAATAATAATAAAGGGAAAAAAAATACATAAAAAGCAGTGCTCATTAACTCTTAAAAGGTGAAAAAAAAAAAACATACATACATATTATCAAAGTTTTCAGGGTTATCCATTTTTTCCTTCGAGCGATCAACTCAGCAAAGAAATAAACTATTTTTATTAAAATCGCGCCTCATTCTGTATTGTTTTGCTGTGGTTTAGCACCGTCATAAAAAAAAAAAAAAGAGAAGATGAAAAATGAAGAGCAAAAAAAAAACTCCTCATCCTGGCATCTATAGCGACTGGAGAAGACACTTATGTCACAAAAGTTAAACTCTTTTCACGATTATTTCCATCTACTCTGTCTCTCTCTCAACTACAATTTTTTGTCTTTCACAAACAGCAAGTTGGATATAAAACTGCGAAACAAACATACGCCATCGATACAATCATTTCTATATCTACAAATCAAAATAAAGCAGCGGTGCTATCAATAACAGTTGACCTGTTTCAGCAACAAGGCTCAGTTACACACACGCGTGTCTGTGAAGAGACTAAAACGTATACAAATATGTATACATACATACATACATACAAGCACCCATCTCCAACTCTCCTAAACCACACGCTAAAAGAAAGTGCTCCTTTTCCTTCTTCCTACCCTCCCCCCCCCCCCCCACACTTTTTTTTTTTTTGCGACTATCTGACGCAACTTCCAGCTTGCCTTTGTCTTTCCTCGTATATTCCTGTTTTTTCTCCTCCCTCGGCACAATCCTGACTGGCACCCACATGTTTCTGTTCCATTCTCCTCTACTCAAAAATAGTATATATAAAATTCAAAGAAAGACATCATTTTCCCTCCTTTCAATAAATTCTATCCCATTCTACTCATACAGTCAAAGCAATATGCGTATGTAGTAGTGCATGAGTGCGTGTGTGTGTGTGTGTGTGTGTGTGAATTTCTCAAAGGTCCCTTTTATTTTTATTATTTGGGTAGTTTCCTTCCGACAGGGTACGATGTGTGGTGTTTCACTAAGTAGATGCCAAGACAACAATAAAATACAAAAAAAAAAAAAGAGAGAGGTTGAAGTAGAAATAGATCGCAAATCACCTCACTCTCCTCTTAGCATCTACTTCTCAGGAAAATAGTAAGGCCTCACTACGTGCGGCTGCCAGGCTGCATTAGGAGGAAGACTAGTACTCGCGCTAGCACCCGCAACGGGTGCAGAAGAAAACAAAGACAAAATTTCCGCTCGCGCGCCGGTTGTGCGCGTCACGGGACTTGATGCAAAGAGGTCCTCCGTATTGCTTCGCGTGACACTTGATGAGTTCCACGCGCTAGTGGAGTCAGCGCGGCCGAGTTGACCCATTGTACCCGCTGGTGGGCCAGTGCTCGAGTAGTTGGCGATGCTGCGAGAAAACATCGATTGTTGTTGTTGTTGTTGTAGCCGCTGCTGCTGCTGCTGCTGCTGCTGTGTCTGAACCGGCAGAGGCATCGCACCCCAAGCAGGGTAGCTAGTATTCGGAGAGTAGGCGTTTGTCATGCTCACCGACATCCCCATGCCCCACACTGGTGTCGGACCATTCGGTGACGCCCTAAAGCCCGGTGGGGAGGCGGAAGAAAAGAGCTCCGCCACGGCAAGCCGCGAAGCTCCACCGTCTTGCTGACGCTGCTGCTGCACAGGAGCAGAGGCCTCTACAGGACCTCCCCATAGCTCCTCCATCACCGGAGCTGGCGCGTGATGTTTAGGTGGCGCAGAAGGCTCCGCGCGCGTGGGGCGAGTGAGGGTCACCGGCGCATTTCCTAATGCCCCATTCGTTGTGGTGGCGCATTGCAGGGAAGGATCTGCCTCAAGCGGGGTGGCCATAAACTGCAAATATAGTGCATCAAAGTTGGGATTATAATACATCTTCCTCTCATATTTATTACGCAGGAGCCGCTCCACGTCAGAGGCACTCATGCCATTGCGTGCCTTGGCACCATCCGGCATATTATATTCATAAAGCACACGCCCACGCTCGTTGCCAACGTGCTCGATGAGATTCATCATCGATTCTTCCCAGGAGTCCATATTAGTTGATTTCACCTTGGAGATGTGCACACCCATAGAGCGGTGGATACCAGCACAGCGCAAGCAGAAAAACACGCCCAAGTTCGTGCTTGCCCAGCGAGGCTGTCGTGTGCCACAGTCAAAGCACGTGCGGTTCTCGGGTCGGTGCAACAATGCGTGAAAGCGCGCCATCTGCGCCTGCGAAACCTTGCCCCCGGTTGGGGTAGATTCGGAGCGCATCACCTTGTTACAGCCAAGGCTAATTGATTCCCAGTGAGTATATGTGCTTGTGTACAGCAGCAAATGTGAAGGGAAAGAAGTAAAGCAAAAAGGTAAAGGTATCCTGCTTGTTTGGTGTATCTGGGAAGATAAATGCGTGACAAGATACACGTGAGAAGTAAAAAAAATAGAGATAGAGCGAATGCAAAAAGACAGCTGCAAGGGAAGAGCACGTACTGCTATCTTATTCTTTACGATAACACGAGCAACGGTGACGCTTTAATATAAAAGCAAGAAAAAAATATAGTAAGTAAAAAAAGTATAGTAAGTAAAAAATATATATAGAGAAAGAGAAAAAAAGGAATGCCGGCCTTCTACTTTCCTAAAGAAACAAAAAGAAATATGCCTGCAAGGAAAAAAAAAGAGCCTATATATACAATCAGAAACTAGAGAAAGAAAGATCTAAACGTGCAACCCGATGTTTTCGTGTGCTTCTGCCTAATTTACGCAGCAAATCAAAGAAGTAGACAGAGGCCGAATGAGAAACTTTCCGCGTCAGCACAATGTTCTACTATCCTATCTATCTATATATATGTATATATATGTATATATATAAAGAGAGAGAGAGAGAAAAAAAAGGAAAGAAGAAAAACATCAAAAAAAAAAAAAGCAAAGAAAAAATGGATGAAACACTCATATTCAGCAAATATGAGAAAATACAAAGCAAAAAAGAAAAGCAGTTTGATGCAAACGAACATGAAGAAAATTAAGTTGTGATTCACCTGTACACCATGATAACGATTTTTCGTTCTCGCTTTTTTTGTTGTTGTTCTTGTTTCCTTCCTTAAAGTCGTATAGTACTTTTCTCCAAGCCCACTGAACCACGTTCACATTATTCACCAGTAATCATCATCGCTATCACGACGGCCACGCCCACGACCGCGACCACGACCACGGCCTCTCCCACGCCCTCTTCCGCCTCTTCCACCAGCAGCTCCGCCACGGCGGAAGTTTCCGATGCGCCCGCGCACTTCCTCGCAGAGCGCACTAAGCCCTGGATCGCAGAAGACACACGCTACAATGCGATCCTTCCGGTTCGGTAGAGGGCTCTTACCTTCTGGGAACATAAGATCAAGGCAATTGGCGCCACAATCAGCGCACTCCTCCGTGCTTGCATAGACGCGCTGAGCGGTAGGCGGCAGCATAATCATCATGTTGCACGCATTGCAGCAGATCTTCCATTTACCCGCAGTGCGAGGCACAAAGGCCATGCATCCCTTGCAAGAGGGGTCCACGCAGTCACATACGTAGTTGGTAGCGAGGGAGTGCTCGCAGGTTGGGTGGCGGCACTCATCACATGCCTGGTGTTGATGGCCACGTGCCCCGCCCTTGTTGACAATGTCTTCAAACGGCGGGTTGTTGTAACAGTTGGGGCACACTGGGAAGGACTTGCCGCCGTCAATATGGCAGATGACGAGCTCAAAGTTATCAATAGGACACTTGAAGCTAGAGTATTGCTTGATCGTGCCGCCTTGGGGAAGGGCGAATGTAATCTCACAGTAAGGACAATAGAGGCGCTGTGGACGAGTGTCAAGATGCTTCAAGTAGCGCATGCAGTTGCCACACCGTGTTATGGGCTTGCCCGTGGCGGAGATGGCAGAGAAGGAGGCTCCCATGAGAGCGTCGTAGACATCAATGTGCTCCTTGAAGAATTTAAACTTTGATAGAAAGAGATCCAGCGAGTACTGCAGGACATCCTCCAGCTGCGCATGACCTTCGGCAATGTGGGTAACATACTCCTCCACACGGCCACGAACAAGCGGGAGAACGAGCTCAGGGTCAATGTTCTTGATGCCATGAACGAGTACAATGCCGAGCTTAGTGGGCTTCATCACACGCCCGGCCAACACAGAGCAGTACCCTCGCTCAACAATGTTGTTGACGTGCGTGGATATAGACGCATCAGTGCCAATACCGTTCTTCTCCATAAGTCCGATGAGGTCGGCCTCAGTGAGGTAGCCAGGCGCCTGCGTCTGTCCTGCCTGCAGCCGCACGTCAGAAAGCTGAAAATCGTCGCCGGTCTTGACTCCCATGGGGACCTTGTCATCCTCGACACGCAGATGAGGCATCATCACCGTGAAGCCTGGATCCTCCACTACCTTCCCGACCACGCTGAAGATCTCTTCACTGAGCTCAAGCGTGATTTTCGTGCGGGTCAAGCGACAGTCTGGAGAGAGAGTAGCGATAAAGTGCCTTGCAATGTACTCATACACGCGCCATTCATCACCAGATAGGTCACTGGGCCCTGCACAGCGCATGGGAGTGATGGGTGGGTGATCTCCAGCATCCTTGCCAGATTTTGGACGCGTATGGCCTGTTTTCATCAACTCTGCCACATAGGAGCCCCACATAGGATGTCTCTCCTGCTGGGCAAGTGCGCCAGCAAGATTAAAGGAAGGCGGGTACGCGGTAGACTCAGTACGGGGATAGGAGATATACCCACGAATGTAGAGATTCTCGGCGATAGACATGGTGTAGTGAGGGCCAATGCCAAGAGCTCGACTGGCCACCTTCATCAGCTCCACCGTGTTGAGAGCGATGGGGCGAGCGCGAGTGTCGTTGCCAATGGACACATTCACTACCTTGGCCACCTTACCGCCCTTGGTTACCTTCTGATGCATAAATCGAGCGAGGGTTTCGTCAAAGACGCGACCACGTTCCCACTCAAACTGGATCAACACCCCACCGCGGTTAGCAACGGGAACGAGACGCCAAAAGTTTTCAGGCTTAAAGTTGAGAATCTCGTCATGGCGCTGTACACAGAAGCCAAGCGTGGGTGTCTGGCAAGGACCATAGCTCACCACACTCGCGTCCAAATCGCCGTACTTGCCTTGAAAGTACTTGGTCTGGAAGCGTGTGAAGGCCACGCCAACCTTGAGGTCTAGCTCCTGCCTGCACGTGACAGCGTCACTGATGTTCTTATTCGGCTTGCCAAGGTTCATGTACGCATGGCTAATCTCCTCACGTGTAATAGCTGAAAAGTGAGCTCGAAAGATGTTGTTGTGATGATAGATGGACTTGCGCACCAGCTGCATGACCTCGAAGCAGATGTTCTCCCCTTCGCGATCGCAATCAAGCCAGAGTACCAGCGTGTCGCACCCCTGTGCCTCGTGCTCTAAGTGGTGGGACACTTTTCCGGAGGTATCCTTCCACATGATGGGGGCAGAAAAGAGATCCTCCTCCGCAGTCTTGTCCCAGTTCTGGTACTGTGGAGTGAAATCACAAGAAAGCACGTGTCCAGTGGTGCTCGTCACCTTAATGTAAGCGGGACATCCCATAAACATGCCGTTGTATTCATACACGGGAAGCGCACGCTGCCGCTTCTGAGCTTGACCGTTAGAGAGATGATAGGCAATGCTCTCCGCCAGCGATGGCTTCTCAGCCACCATAAGAAGTGTGCGGCCCATCAAAAATGATAAGTTAAGGGAATTATGTAGATAAGATACTAAGTATTTGTGCGTTCTCTTTTTGATTGTTGTTTTGATGACAATAGATACTCTTCAACTCCTATAGAAAAGAAAAGAAAAAGAAAAGATCAGTCGCAGCTTGCTTTGAGAGAGTCTCCTCCTCCTTTTCGTACTCGAAGAAGATGTTTAAAAGATAAATGTAAGAGATATTATTATTTTCCAAAAGAGGGGAAAGAATTGACATTTTAAATGCATGTATACCTCCTCCTTAAGTAAATAATGTACGTGAAAATCAAACGCATATAGGTAGAAAAGAAGGTGGCTTGTATTTTAAAATGGAATATATTTTTTTCTTTTTCTGTAATGCAACTGTAGGCGCAACAAGAAAAAAAGAGGCAATCAAACTGGTTAAGTGACATTGTCAAAATAAGAAAATATCCAGCAGCCGGTTTAAGAAAAATAATAATAATAATAATGGGGTTGAAAAGTAGGAAGAGAGGATCCTTCAATCCAGCCTCACCTCTACTCCTTCGCAGTTGCCTAGACACGACTGTGACTCTGTGTAAAAACTTTTTCTTTCTGTGATGATAAATGAGAGGAGAAAAAATGTACCGTAATACCTCTCATGAGGAAAGAGAGCGGGTAGGGGGAGGGTCTTCTGCCCTCAGAAATGGCTGGTTGTGGGTATGAAGTAAACAATTTACGAGATATCCAAAGTCACTCTCTGCATCTCCATCTGCATGTTCTCAATGCTGCGACGAAGGTACTGTAAATACTTGCTCATCCGCATCACAACCAATGAGGGACACCCTTGACGCACACCATCACATCCCACCTGCTGCTGCTGAGTAGAAGATAAGAATGAAGAAGCGGTCTGCAGGAGAAGCGCGGTTTGCTCCGCCGCCACGTAGGAGCTAAAGGCCAAAAACGGCAATCGCTTCAGCATACGACCGTTAAAGCCTTCGCAAAGGTGCGCCAATTCGTCTAGCTCCTCGTGAAACAGCTTCTCAATATCAGCGGAAGCAGCAGCAGCACACAATGCAAATGATGCGCCGTCAGCGTGCTGTTCTCGTCCTTCCTCCCCCATCTCCTCGCTCACGCCGCCGCTACTGCTGCTGCCTTGGCCCGTATCACCTAACGATAGCAGCCCGCACTTCTGTAGTTCATACATGCTGGCAAGCAGCACTGCCCTGCGCGACCTCAACCCGGGAGGCCCAATCTTAATCTTCTTGTCTGCGCGATCCAAAAATGCCACATCGATAGCTCCGGTAAGGTTGCTAGTGACCAACACGAGCACATTGCGAAGCCTCTGCAAGCGGTCAAGCTGTGTTAGAAGTGCGTTCACGACTCGAATGGAATCCGAGGGTTCGTTTCCCTTCATCGCGGACTGTCGCGCCGCTGCCAGGCTCTCCACCTCATCCACAAGCACACACACAAGACAAGAGTCGTCCCTGGCGATGCGGCGGATGTGCTCAAACAACAGCATCACTTGCTTTCCACTCTCACTAAACCATCGGCTAAATAGGCTGTGGGCGTTAATCTCCACCAGTTTCGTAGAGGGAAAAGACTTGGACATGTGAATCGCAAGCTTTTGCGAAAGTGCCTTGCAGAGAGATGTCTTGCCCGTCCCTGGAATACCATGAAAAAGCAGCAGGCGGTTGAACGCAATACGGCTCGTATCAACGCCTGACATCGAAAAGTAAAGTGCCGTGTTCATGTACTGCAGCAAATCATTCTTCAGCGCAGTAGAGTCCTCTTCTGTTTCGCCATAGTACAACGAGTCCCACAACCCCTCAAGAGACACGTGTGGCAGTGAGAGGATAGTGCATGCTGGGAGAGCTTCGTCAGTGTCCGCTGCATATCCCTTGTGATGAACTGCGCTATTACCATTATTCTCATCCTCCTCGTCCTCACCCCTATCGCTATGTAGATAAAACAAAAAGGGTACGTACGTCGCTGTGGCTGCTACTGTGCTGATATCACCAAGCGTGCCGCTCATGTCCACCACCCGAATAGATCGCGCCAACTCTGAGAGAACACCAGAAAAAGGAATAAGGTCCCCAGAGTGTATAGGATGGCAGTGAGTGCAGTGTGACCGTACGTACGATGTGATGATGCATGATAGCTCTGGCCAGTCTCGCCGCGGTGCCGTGCAGGCCACTTCGACAGTGATCACAGGATTGCCTCCGTTCATAGAGAGTTTGAAAAATAAAGTATATATTTTTTAAAGTTATGTATGTATATGCTTGTTGTATAGCTTGTAAAAAGAAAAAAAAAAGAGTAAGAAAGATACCCAAGCTCCTTGAATTGATAACGCGCAACGCCAATTCGTGACGAGATACTTTGAGAATAGTCTTTCCTTCTTTCTGACAAAAATAGCGTATAAAATCATAATTAAAAAGTATATATGGAAAACGGAGAGGAGAAAACAGGCGTTGGATATATAAAATAGAAGAAAGCACTAAAACAAAAACATTTTTTTTTTAGAGATATATGTACTCAAACACGTAGAAGCCCAAGTAAAAAAAAAAAAAAAGACAATGACGTGATGCAAGAAGCAAACATGTCTCTTCGCCTTAATATGTATATTATTGCATTTTTATTAACTTTGTAATGACTATAAAAAAAATGGTATGTGAGTGAATGTGTGAAAGTCTGAGTATATGTATGCTTGCACAGAAGGACATTAATTCGCCCATGTTTCCTTCTCTCCATTTTGAAAAGTGCGTGTGTGTGTGTAGAGGAAACGTGCAGATTAATGCCTTTCCTTCCTTCCTCTTCCTCTTCCTCTTCCCCCCCCCCCCTCTCTCCATCACCTCTCTAGATGCGCGTCCATCCCCATTTTGCGTACGTTTCCTCAAGTCCATTCCCATCCTCTGATGAACATGCGTCAGCGGCATTCAGTCCTCCTCTTTCCTCGTCTTCGCCGATTATATTAAAGCACAGACGATGGTGTCCCGCAGTGCGCACCGCATAGTTGAAACTAAGCTGCAGCTCTCGTTCCCATCGTTGCGGTGCACTAGCAGAATCATGCACAACGTGACTTGCCGCGCGCTCTGCACCAGTCGTGGTGTGATGTCGCGCAGCCCATATCTCTACAACGCGCTTGACGGTCACCCAGAACGCTTCACTCTCAACAAAGATAGCAGCAAGACTTTCGATAAAGAAGCACTGGCTTGCCACCACTTCCTCTGCTATTCTAGCATCCTGCAGACCTCCTTCACTAACCATCTGGTCATCCTGCTGACGATGAAGCACATCAAGCACGCCATCACGCAAGACTTCGGCAAGATCGCGTCGTTGCTCCACAGAGCACCCACAAGCCTCCAGCACTACAGCCCACTGCTGTAGAGAAAGCTCACGAAGGCCTTCTCCCTCAGCCTCTGGCACTGCCGCACTCTCCCCGCAATCTCCAAAAGCAACGCTGGCATTCACCGGCATCATAAGCAAACACGCCAGTAGCCGAGAAAAAATGGTCGTATCTACGCAGTCAAGCCGCGACCCACATTGCACTGCGGAGACCAGCACCGACGTGGGAACCGTCTCCGCCTCCACGTCAACCAGCCGCTTGGAAAGCGTGCTCCACAGGTGTCGCAGCGCCGGTGAAGCGAATCGAACACTCGGCAGCGCTGGGTAGTTAGTAAAGATCGTAGAAGTCTGCCGAAGCGCTTCCTGCTCGCCGCCATAGGTGCTGCTGGCACCTGGCTGCAATGGTGAAGCCCGCTGCCGTCGCGGGACGGAGCCAGAGGAGGGCCCGCCACTAAGGCCTCGCAGAATATACTCTCTCTCCTGTACGCGCTCCATGTTCTGGTGAACGGTGGCATCATTTCCGTGCTGAAGTGCAGGGCCAATACGGCTTAGAGTATTAAAAATACGCGTCATCTCCTCCAACGATAGAACATCGCGCGCATAGCAGAGCTGATGAGCAAGGGTGATTCCTGTAGGCCCTGCAGCAGCCGCTGGAAAACATGCCAGAGCGGCAAGGAGAAGACTCAGATTGCGTGGGCCACCTCTGCGGTCATTGGAGTGATAGGCCAGACACTCTGACATGGGAAAGGAATAAAGATATGCTGGCGGAGCTCCAAGCCGGGGAAGTGTGCTGATCGCGGTGATGGATGCTACTGCACTTCGCAACGACATGGATGAGCGGGTAGCGTTCTGGCGCAGGTCAGCCTCTACATAGGAGCGCAGACGCGAGAGTGCATACACTGTCCACTGAGACAGTGACTCGTTCATCGCTGAAAAAGAGTCTGTGTAGCCCTCTGCCGCCATCGATCCATCGTGAGAGCAAAAAGATGGCAAAGAGAAAGAGGTGACAGCGAGAAGTAGAGAGTCAGTAGGGGGCCTGGAGTAAACCGCAGCCCTCGCTGCTTTCGACGCTATAGCACCACTAGAGGGCGACGATGTCTTGTCGCTCATTGTACGTGGAGGCGCGGAAGCGGCCAGAAGGTGTTGCGCGTTCATGTCTCTCCACTCCGCGGGGACGGTGGTCATGACACCCACAAGCCACAGCAGTAGTTGATCGCAAGAGCCGAGGTGACGGTAGCAGGCTGCCTCCGCAGTGGCATACAGCAGCGCAGCGTACACAGACCGCAGAGGAAGAAGCGTCAAGCGCGAAGAGGAACAATCTAAACCGTCACTGCCTCCTATCCCTTTGCTCTTGTCTGTGTCATGCCTCTTGCACTCAGCAGTAGTAGCGTCTGCCTCTGGTGTCTGCTCTGCTGAGGCTGGAGTGTTCTCACGCATAAAAGCCTCGAGCTGCAGTGGGCTCTGCCTCGCCCTGTCCAGACCATTGGGGCTCTTGTCGTTGGAGTAAGCAAGAGAGGCATACATAGCAAGGCACATTGTTCGCGCCAGACACCGTGCCTGTTCAAGAGCGCGGTTCCCCCCAGACGCACTTTGAGACTCTGCCACAATGATTCCTTCAGAAGGAGAGAACGGCGACGTCGTATGCGTGTCATGGAGAGCTTGTTTCTTCTGCTGCTTACCCTGCAATGCACAGATATTATTACGTGTTACGAATAGCTCAGCGTATGTGAGAGACGTGAGAAGCCGCCGAAGGGTAAGTGAGAGAATGGCAACGTCACGTGCACTCTGCATCGCACCACTATCACCATCACCGCCGCTGCCTCCTCCTCCTCCTCCCTCCGGTGCAGTAGTCAGAACGTCCACGTCTGACGCATCTGCGCCAAAGCTGGATCTCTTCCAGACACGGCTTTTCCAGCCGCCATCATCGGGAATAAAAAAAGAAAAGTGTTTGTAAAGGAGAAGCCCGGTAACCATTCGAGTATGCGCGCTATGCTGCGCGGCTGCCTCAAAGTCACTCAGCCAATCCACCTTACATGACCGTTGCTGCTCACTATGGCTCTGTAGTGGATCGTGCTCCAGCGGCTTTATATGCTTCTCCGCTGCCACAGCCACGTCGGGCAGAGATATAATATCCAAAAAAAGAGCATTCATGAGTGCATGCGCACTCAGTTCCGACAAGTGCGCGCGTGCTTCATCAACCAGCACCTGCTTCATCGTCCGAACGCTCTCCCGCATCACCGCCGCATTGTCTGATGGCGACGATGACGGTGCTGCGCTATCCGCTATTGCTTCACTTTGGTTATTCGCAACTACGTGCTCCATCATTGAGAAAAATGGCTTTGTGCCACTTTGCAAAGTCAGCATGCCTTGTCGGGCATGTACACGGCACAATATGCTAAAGATAATAGACAACTCCTCGCATGTGAATACGCAACGCGTCAGCTGCTGTGACGATTTTGTTAAATTTTCCTTCTTCAATAACGTTTCCTCCGCTGCTTCCATGTCGTGTGTCGAAGTTCCCCGCTGCTGCAATCGCCGATCCATCAAGTCCCACAGCTGTCTATACACGTTGTATATAAGCAAGTCAACGGGTCCCACACCGGCATCGTCATCTAGCACTTTTGCATACCATTCTCTGAGAAGTGGATCACTCACACTTGCGCTAATGCTAGCATGATTTTGCTGTGCGCAACACCGCCGCGTTATCGAGATACTCAGCTCTGTATACAGTTCATGCGGCAGCAGCTCAGCCAGGATGGAGGTGTGACGCTGTATGGATTGGTCAAATGTAGGAGCGCCTCCAATCCTCTGAAAAGTTTCCTCGACTCTGGTAGTATTCGTGTTGCCGCTCTTTTCTGCTTCTTTCTTCTGCAATCCAGCGGTAGCACCAGGCCATGAGCGCAGCAGTGCCTCCGCGTGTGTGTATGGTGTATCTGTGGCAGTCCACGCTGTCATCAGCACAAAAATACACTCACGAAGGTACTGCTGCACTGAGGAGAAAAACGCGCTGTCGTGAAGGGTTGAGCTCACGCCCTCGCTTGCCTCCACTGCCAAGGTGACTGAGTCCGATTGAATCACAAAGGCGGCGAGGTGTGCCAGCTGCAGCAACTGCCCTGTGACAGCACTTTGTTCCTCCATGCTTTCACTATTTGACTGACCATCTTGAGCTGCAGAAGAAAGAAGCGTTGGTGGTGACTGTTGTTGTTGTTGCTGTTGCCTCTGAAGCCTCTCACGCAACCGTACAAGATCCAGTAATATGTGCTGCTGCACCACATGACGAAGCGACGCTGAGTGTGCCAGAAGCGTCATGATGGGCTCCAGCGCTTCCCACGCCGCTAGAGGGGGCACTGGTAATGATCTGTCCCTCGTATCATTTTCTAAAGCTGCTGTGTCGCTAATGATGAGATGAGTACAAGGCACCGCGACTGCCCTTACCCACGCTTCCCACAGTAGCCGGGCGCGCTTTGTTCCTGATGCTGGCCACAACGCCGCGAGCTCGCTAGTACCCATCGCATTGAATATACTGCGAGTTAACGCATACGGCTCCGTGAACTGTCGCTGGAGGTCCTTCTCTAAAGAAGACTTCGTAGCAACGCTCTCCCGCAGCTTCTCCACCGCATCACTCGCTATTGGTGCCTCAGCCTTTGTGGGTGGCATGAGTAGCAGCCATTTATGTTGGCGCAGCAAGCGTGCATAGAACCTCTCAGAAATAAAGTGGTCAATGTCGACAACATACACGCATAAAGTACATAGTGTGCGCAGCTCCGCAGTCCGTTGGCCTTTGCCCACACAGTGCTGCCTCTGGTGGTAGTGGCGGTGATGATGCACCGTCTCCCCGTTGCGCGTGCGGAGTGCGTAGAAAAAGCCGTACAGCAGCTCATATGCCATGCGCTGCTTGTGCTGCGTGCTCTGTAGAACATTTATGAGCTCTTTTAACTGCTGTGTCGTAAACGTGCTTGATGTAGCCATATTGCCCGCTATGCCAGCATTCACAATGCTGACGTACTTGCTCACTGGCTTTGCCACTGTACCAGCCGCAGTACTGCTAGAAGGCTCGGTCTCCGTGGTAATACCAAGAGCACGCTGCACTATAGCTGACCGTACATCCTGCACGGTAGGCCAGCATAAAGTGCGAAGAAACTGTACATGATCAAGCATTCTTGACGACGCCAAAGACCCTTGGGCAAGTGCCACGCCGCTGCCGCTTTTGCCGTCTGTAGGAAGACTGTCGGTAAGCTCGGCGTATGTAGCCCAGCACGCCAGTGGTGTGGTCAAATCGCGGGCGAAGAAGGCAGATTGCGCCATAAGCCGGAACCAGCTACCTCGGTAAGGGGGTAGCATCAATGTCCAGTGTTGAAGGAGATAGCGGATGAGAAGCCCACTAAAGATATCCAGCACGTGCACACGATACAATAGCTGGCATTCTGCGCTTCCTTTTGTAGCCACTTCATCGGGTGACGGTAGTGAGAACGCATTGTCGGTGATGAGACCATCCACCTTGGGCACAAGATGCAAGAATGCATGAGCATGCTTGATGAGCGAGCGGGTGTGTCCCAAGCGCGTTGTCGCAATCGCAGCCAGTGAAGTCCCTTTATTTTGCTCTGAGCTATATGTGTTGAGAAGTCCCTGTGCCTCTGCCGACACTGCCGCCACATGGTCTGCAAGGGTTCTTTCATCCTCTGTGACACTCTGGCTCCTTCCTCCTTGACACTGCTGTCTAATATGCAGTGTGTCCTTGTGCCACTTAAAGTACATCACAGTTTGCAACAGTGCAAGCACCTCCGCCAGCTCATCGCCAGATGTTGGGGCAAAGACTGTACCGTCGCCAATAAACCCAAAAAGCTGACGCAACAGTAGATCAGGAAACGCGCTCACTGAGGTGCTGATGCCGCTGTTGCTAGAGGTGTCACATGCCTGAGCCCATGCCTCAGCAACGCTCATAACTGAGTCAGACTGAGCGGTGGCACCACCTTCCTCCACCACTTCTATACAGCTGGCACCGCCACCCATGGCGCTCACTAACACATCCCTTGGAATGTCTGGGAGTGAAATAGGTGTGTTTAAGTAGTCTAGCGCCTCCACGGGAAGAATGAGTGTGAATGCACTTCGCTTAGTAGATGAAGTTGACGCTGTCACCGGCTCTAAGGCATCGTTCGACTGGTCACCCGTCAAAGCTAGATCGCATTCAATCGAAAGCTGTGCTTTGCGACGATCATTGTTATCTTCATTCGCTGCCACCGCCGCGCACGCCACGCGCTCCACCACGCCGGCGTCTTTCAGTGCGTCTAGGCACACTTGACAGAAGGTACGGTATACCTGGCTGCTGCTCTGTAAAGTAATAAAGTTCTTCTTAAAGGTAGCATGCGACTGTAGCAACTTGCGCAGTCGCGCCGTATCCTCACTGCTTGAGTGCAGCATGCCAGCTGCTCCTTGCCTCTGGTGGTGGTGGCGGTGCTGAGGTAATCGCTGAGATGAAAAGTTTCTACGATTGCTCTTATTCAGTTGTTGTCTTCTGTTACTGTTGTCATGGCGGCCATTGCTTTTGCTTTGACCACTATTCTTGCTCTCACCGTCACGGCTATTGTTGCTCTCGTATCTATCTGATGGATCGCTTCTCTGGCTACTCATATCGTTACGGCGTTCAGACTGCCTCTGCTGGTGCAGCTGTTGGTTCTGATGCCTAGTGATATTGCTATTGTTATCAAAGGTCCTCGCTGAAGGCCTCTGAGAGGAGCTCTTAGCTCTACAAGATACTGATAAAGCATTTGCCAATGCACAGCTTTTCCAACTCACCCTGCTAGTGTCATCAAAGTATCTCCCGCCAGAGCATACGGTAGGCACCTGAAGCCACAATGCACGTCGCATTCCTGTACACGCATGTAGGAAACCGCGTAGGCAGCTACTATTGTGAGTCCCGCCTATCGACAGGTGGTGGCTCCATGGCAATGTAGTACTAGAAGTAGAAAGACTGGCCGTGCTCACACTCTCAGCAGCTCCCGCAAGACCAAGAGCTGCTCTAGAAGAAGACGTGGTTCCGTGCCTCATATAGGGGACGATGGCCACTGTTGAGAGACTACAAAACAATAGCTAGCAAAAAATGTATTTTTTTTTAATGATAATGATGATATGTTTGCTAGCTGCGACAGCTATAATACTTTTATGCAAGCACTTTCCTGACCTCAAATCACAAAGGAAAAATAGAAACCACCGCGTTACCTTTAAAAAAAGACAATACCTTTATAGGGTATCTTCATATATAGGGCAACAATAAAAATGAAAGGGCAAGATGAAGAAAAAAAAAGAAGAATGCGTCTCCATTCAAGTCAAGGAAAGAGTTAAAAAAAGAACAAATACGAAAAGGCGAAAACGTTGGATATATATCTTGTTCTACAAAAAAAAGAGGCAATACATAACTATTTTTGTAATAATCAGTTTCTCTTCATTCTGTCTTTAAAATCATAATATTGTTCAGATAGGTATCTTTTTTCTGTGTGATGCCATACACATGTGTGGCTTTTTTTTTTCCTCTCTTGTTCCTCTGCACCTGCGCTCATATTCCCCAATACCATCGATGTCACCGGAAAGTGAGCCAAAATAAAAATGAAAGAGAGGGAGAGAAAGGCACAAAGTAATTTCCTTCTGCATTCCCATTCATACTCTGTGCCATCATTCGCACTAGTTTTCTTTTCCAAGGCATTCTTTTTTTTTTGTTTTTGTTTTTCTAAAGCGAAAACATTTTTTTTTAATAAAAGGGAAGAAAAAAAAATGTCAGCAACACACAGAACCTATCACCACAGCAACGTAAAGGGCAGTACAGATCCACTTTCTCGTGCAAACATATATATATTTATGCTCACTCGCACCCAAAACACTTGGGTCGCTAATGCAAACACCAAACACACTCTCCCCTCATACATTCGCTGAGAGTATACTACGACTTCTCTATTGATGAATTTCCACCCACTGTGTGATATTCATTTTTCTCTGTGTGCAATGATATAATACTTTGGGAGTGTCTCAGCCTACCTTCTTGTGTTGGTGTCTCGTTATTGTAGCTATTGCTGTCCCTGCTCTTTATTCAGCGTTGCTACTTTGGTGCTTCCGCAGAACTAGGGCCGTCCTTGCCCTTCTCCCAGAACTTTGCAAAGTAGGCCCAAGAGTTAAGCAACAGCGCGACCGCCTTCCCCTCCGCCGCGTTGATCTGCTCGTCTGTTAAAGAATTAAGCGCCGTCCACGCTTCCTGCTCCACCTGCTTCTTACTGGCTGGCCCTGCCCCAGTGCCAGTCTGATGCATGCGCTTCATTTTGTTCACACGCATCGCCACATCTAGCGCGCTTTCCGAGGAGGCAGCACCACCATCCGCTGCAGCTGCGGGACCTGAAGAGGAGGTCGAGGAGGAGCCCGAAGAAGGATGAGACTGGGAGGCATCCAGTAATATGCGTGAGTAGCTGCTCAAGAACCTTGATTTGGTGTTCACAGCAGTAATGGGTACACAGTGAGAAATAATGGCTGCAGTTTGAGGAAGCACGACGCGCATCATAGATTGGCGTGAGGCCACACACGCACCACAGGTCAGGCGAGCAAGCATATTTGGTAAATTCTTAGAAAGGAAAAGAAAGAAAAGCAGCAACAGTAAAAAGAAAAAATGAGGCGTGCTTGTGTGTGTGTGTGTGGGTGTGAGGGTGTGCGTGCGTAGATGCAAAAATAGATACAGACACACACTCTAAAATATGAGTTTTGAATTCTTTGTGTCAGGATGAGATGCGCCTAGATTTCACTAGCAAATACTACGTCGCACGTTTAAGTGTGTACGTTCTCCTTTTTTCTTTCCTTTATTTTCTTTATTTTGTACGTATATTTTTCCCTACTTAAAAGATGTAAAAAAAGGAAAATGAGAAATACAAAAACAATTGAATACAGAATTTGAAAGAAATTCCATCTTTTTTTTTTTGTTCTTGAAAGTATTGGCTACAGTGGCATCTGTAGGAGCACACATGTTTTTTTTTTCCTTCCTGGGTGAGATCCTTAGGAAACAATAGAACCAAAAGACAGTGAGTCAAAGAAGACTAATCGTTACTATGTCTTCGTTGCTCATCTGAAGAGAAACAAGTAATATAGGTTCTTAAAAAAAAAAAGAAACTTTCCTCAGCTCATCAACTATGTTTACCAAAATGATAGCAAATTTACTCACGCCAGTGCTCTGTGCGCACGCGCACATTCTCTTTTCCAAAAAAATTAATCCGCCTATAGGGTTTTCCTTTTCTCTTCCCTCTCGTCCTATGCAATGACACACTTGTTCTATCCACACATGTATGTATGTTCGTCTGTGTGTGTGTTCTCTCAATTGACAGAGCTTACCTTGGAGAATCTTACCGCTTCTTTCTTTGCCAAACCTCGTAAAAAAATATATGCTGTTCCTGTATTTTGTTTTTTCGCTGTTGTTGTTGCTTCATAATAGCACTATCTGGCCCTCCTTGCTAGTCTCATCATCATCCTCTTTTTTTGCATTTTTTTCTTTTCTCATCTCCTATATGTATCTATGTAAGTCGACGCGCCGGCCTTCGCGCACTCATTCATCGTCAGTCCAGATGCTCCCCCCCCCCACCTACGCTTCATTGTAGGTCGAACAGAGCAAGAAAAAGAGGACTAGTGGCAAGGCGCGCACGCGCACGTATGTATGTTCCGCGCATTATAGTGTTGAGCCCTACCTTGAGGGAAAACACACACACACAAGGAAAGGATTGGTCCAAGCATAAAACACTCAGTGCATACGCAATAGCTGTGTTAAGGTCTTTACACGCAAGTAGAACCCCCCC